>PVHY01006390.1:49687-75680 GCA_004024945.1 Uropsilus gracilis | reverse complement strand
GGAGTGGGAGGGAGAGGGGGAGGAAGAGAGTCTCAAATACCTTTTATCTATGAGATTTGGCAGCTACAAGTAAGCAAGGAAGGAAACATCTCATTTTGCAGTTAACCTGTCTCTTTACATCATTTGTTGGCAGCCTAGGATGACATTAGTTCTGGGAACTAGCCATATGTTTTCGAAAAGATAAGGATTCTTCCCTCGGATATATTGATGGCAGTAAGATCATGACATGAGAAACAGGGAGTGTATTAGTAAATCCTGTCATCAAAAGTTTAGACCAGAGGTGAGACACTCAATGCCTTCAGGGCTAAAATGATAATATAATAACTGTATGTAGTTATATATTATTAAGACAGCAGTAAAATGTTGTGGCTCGAATTCATTTAAAATTAAAAGATACTAAATTCTATGTTAATTAAAACTTAACCAACAGGTGGACCTATTGACAGCCAATTTGTAAACCATGAGTTGGTTTGCTGAGTCATTTGTAACCGTGAAACCAATTTTCAGCAAATCAAAGTCCTGAAGTCTATTCTCTCAGAGTAAATTTAGGCAGTTTCCTCTACACGTTTTTTTCTGTTGATGATGGCTCTTTAAAAAAAAAAATAAGAAATTCCTCATGGGAGGATCAGGTGAAGTTATTGAGGTAAATCCTTTGTTTCCCATGCAACATGGGAAAAGAGCTTTATATTGCTTGCTTTACTATCTAATATGCTTGCTCCTTTTAATTCTTATGAAATAGGGGCTACTAGAACCTTGAACTAACAAAGGACAAAAATGAAAGTAAGAGTTATCTTGTACGAAAACTTACAGTTTATGTAGCTTACCTAAAATCACATAGCTCTGTAGCTTCTAAAATCTCCAGAGAAAAATCTTTGTTTAATAACACCTGGTCCTTTAGTAGTCACTATTTTGTGGATTTCAGAATGTATCTCAAGCATTAACATGAATTTAAGTTAAACAGTTTCAGGCATACCTATGTCTATATAAACATTTATTAAAATATGCCTGTAAGCATAGTAAATTCACAATTATCTAGTAAAAGACCATAAAATACAGAACAAGATCTGAAGCTTTCAGATGTTGGTCTAAAACAGGGGTCAGCAAACCAAGATACATGGACTCAATCCAGCCTACCACCTGCTTCTGTAAATAAAACTTTTATGGAAACCGTTCATTATGTATTGTCTATGGCTTGCTTTCATGCTATAGTGACAGTTGGGAAGTTGTGATAAAGACTGTATGTCCTGGAAAACCAAAACATGTGCTATCTAGTCCATTATAGAGAATGCTTGTAGACCTTTGTTCTAAAAAAAAAAACTTAATAGCATAAACAGCTTTTATACAGCATCCCCCAATTCTATAATTTCTCCTATTGTATTTACCTAATTTTGGCAATGAAGCAAACCACTAGGGCAAATAATTGCTTTAGTGAAATTCCCATTTTATCTCCTGGACTTTATGAAGGTATTCCTTTTTCCTTTTTACTGAGAACAATGAGCCAATATCAGAGGGGCAAGATCACTTGCCCAGGTCCCAGAGCATGTTGGGGTATTCACAGTATCAGTACAATTCCCCTTTAACCAGTTCTTGAGCAGGATGCTCTGACTTCACAGGCAGCATCTCCTAGAAGCATTATAACTACTGACAAAAGTTCAGGAATAGGTGATGTAAAACCAATGAAATCACCAAAGTTGTAACTTGTAAAAGTTTATTGCATGCACACACACAAAGAATTTATAAACTTGGAGTACCCAAATCACGACAAGGAATGAAGCTCAGGAATGTATTGTCATACAGCAGCTTGCGCAGTGAGAAGGTTGTTAACTGTTGACTCTTCAAAGTGATTGATTATATTGGAAGTCTCTTATAGTACTAAGGATTGATCAGTGATTATTGCATGTCAATCTGGAGAAACAGTTTAAGTTTTGCTTATGATTTTCCACTCCAGAGGCATAAGCAAGAAATGACTAGGTCAAGTTTGTCTGGTAAAATAAGTTAAATTTTATTTGAATGACTAAATTGGCTTTGCTCAAGGAATGACTAGCACAGGTCTCTGTCTTTTAACACTACCTTCTGAGGTAATTACGATTATTATCCCTATCTGAAGGACACAAGTACAAGTAAAGCGGGTCTTATATTAAGTAATTACCGAAGTTTGCAAAACCTTCTGCAGGTTCCAAAAGGAATGCTTTTGTACTGTGTAATTTCTCAAAGCCTCTGGAGTGGAGCTTAAGGTTCTTTTCTGAAACTGAGTGAAAATAGAAGCAACAGGTATGACTGGCAAGAAATGAGTCACTTGTGGCCACAAAGAAGTAGGGAGTCCAGAGAGCTCATGAACTGGGAGGCACCTGCTAGCACCAATTTCTATGAGATCATTCATATCTTAGTTGCTCCAGTCCACTTGGGCCTCCCTGCTTCTCATGCCACCATGCTCCACCAGGTGTTTTCAACAGCAGCTCATCAGAACCAGTCCCAATTAGGATATGTGTACCAGGTGACTCTGATATAAATGGCACGTGGGAGTCACAGGTAAATGCTAAAAAAGCACATTTTGCTGAGAGAATGCCAAGTCGACACAGACTGGACGTCACAGCAGACACAAGATGTCCCGCCTTGAAGCCATTCTCTAAAGAACAGAACATGGTATGCTGTCACATTTTGTTGGGGAGGATTTGGGAAGGAAGGGGGACATGTCAGCCGTCATCTTTTTTCCTTTGGCCTGCCTAGGAGTGCTAGTACCTCTTAGGTGGTAGGATGAATAGAGTACCCCTCACTCCACCTAAAGATGTTCTTGCTGTCATTCCTGGGTCCCAGGATCCTGTCACCTTACATGACAAAAGGGGTTTGGAGAAATAATTTAGGTTGTGATTCTTGAGAAGGTGGATTCATTCTACTTAAATAGACCCTCAAACAAGAAAATTGCCCGTTAAATTTAGATACATAGCACAAAGTTAGCAGAGTCACAAAAGGCGGGAGAGGTTTCAAGCATGGAAGAGTCTGTGCTATAACTGGTTTTAAAAAGTGGAAGGGGCCCATGAACTAAGAAATGTAAGCATTCTTTAGCTGCTGGGGACAGTTCTGTTCTGAGAGACAGAAACTGATTCCAACCAGCAACCCAAATAGGAATACAAAATGGTCCCTAGTGACTTAAGGAGCTCAGACAGCCTTGCAGATACCTTGGTTTTGGCCTTGTGAAACCTACATTGCACTTCTGGCCTATAGAAATGAAAGGTAATAAGCTTGTCATGTTTCAGCCACTAAGTGTATGACAATTTGTTAGGACGATAGAAAGTAAGTGTATCTTATAAATTAAACTGCTGATTATAGTTTGAAAGTGGTTCAGGATGGAGAAATTACAGAAGAAAGGTAGATGGAAGAGAAGTTTCATTCTTTGCACCTTGTGAAGAAACTGAATATGCAAGCTTCTATTATCTAATATCATGTCAGATATCATGCCTTAAAACTTGTTCCCTGTTACAGTTTGCTGCTTAGTCCCTGGCATGGGAGACAGGAAGCACCAAAAAGAATGCTGTAAGGGACATTTTCTTGATTTATTCTCAAATGGTTGTGAAAGAGAAGGCTCCCTCCCAGATTATAGAGTCTCAAAAGGCAGAGTTTCCTACTATGTATTGGGTTTGGATTTGACAGCTAAAATTGTGCTAGATTGGGTCTAGATAGTGAACTGCTTTGTCCTTTGATATAATTCAAGTAACTCTACCTCACAAGATGCATGCAAAGCCATTGTGAATGACAGGTCACCTAGCCCAAATTTTCAGCAACAAAGTTGATAGAATGGTAGTCAGTGACTTGCTTTGTGCCTTTAGTTTCTCTGCTTTTTATTCCTCTTAAACTGTTCTTAGAATTATTGTTTCTTCTCTACCCTGTGTTTATCATGCATTATTCTTTTTCAAGAAGATATAATGTATTATGTAATTTATGAGGGTATCATACTATAGTAGTATATTTCTCTGCTTGAAATGTATTCTTAAGTACCACCTTGGTTTCTATTTTAATTGAATTGGATAGAGACAGCACTTTGCCATTGTTAAGGTTAACGACCCAATGATTTACAAGACAAGGCACATTTGCTGGCAAATAGATTTTGGTAATTGTTGTACTCCATGGTGAGAATAGCAGTTTGTGCATTGATTCCTTTTGTCATGGAGTTGGGGCTCACCTACAGAAGACTGACGATCAGGGGGATGCAGTTGAAACTACAGAGGAGGCTATTTAGGATTGATGATAAAAATAAAAAGTTTGGGAGGTCAATATCTACTAGAGTAGTTTGGCCTCTTTAAAAAAAAATCTCTTATGTTTAGGACCAGGGTGGAGGTCCAATTTTCACGTTGACTAAATTTGCTCATTAATGTCCTTCCCTCAATAAGGGTGAGAACTATAGAACCTCCACAAAACCTTGCCACTATAAATATATTTTCTTACACCAGAATATTAGTAAGAGACCACAGGTTTTATTTTGACAATGTTTCCAGTTGCTTCATACTAATCACAACAAAGCTGAAATGGGCAGGTCGATTAGGATTGGAATGGAGAGCATTATAGAGTAGAGGGAGGCTGTGGGCTGATCAATGTTTATCTATTGCCCTGGACTTCTGGCTCAGTGACCATGTTGGAGTGCAAGTCCTGCTTCCCCTTGGTCTGTGCTAATCAAGAAGAAAAAGACTGAGTCAAAACACAACCAGTGACTCTTATTGTTTTTCCAAGACATAGAACAGTATATGAGAAAGATAATTTAAGTTGTAGAGAAAAGACGAAGGAAACATCTGCCCACCTGGGAGATGTCATTTAAAAACAGATGGAGGGGCAGTATCTCCTATTGAATGTAATATCATACATATACAACAGTAATGCTTTTTTCTTTCTTAAAATCCTTTATTTTGTAAAGTATCTAGATTGACAATGTATATTTATCATTTCAGTTTAGAGAAAAATAAGTATCTACCCCATTTAAGAAATAGAGCATGATGGATGCTTCTATCCCCCACGAATCTCTCCCTTTTCTGTTACTTCCCTCCCTCACAGAGAAAATACTTTCTGTATTTTGTGTAATCATATAATTTTTAAAGGATACTTATCTCTACATAACTCTGAAATTGTTTAACTATATATAGCTTCACTTCATTCTATTATAATATTCTGTATCATTTTTCATCTTATAAATAAAGCACAGTAATTTAACCACCATAAAGTTGATGGAATTTTGGATCATTTCCATTTTTTCCCAACAGATATCAACATTGGTGTGCATTTCTCACATCACACATATTCTCTTAGGCAAATGTCTAGAAGTGAATTTGTCAGTTCATAGGATATGTGAAAGTTCAGTTTTAATGATTAATACCAAATCATTTTCTAAAGTAGTTGTACCAACTTTACTCCTACTAGCATTCATAAAATTTCACATTGCTCCATACTCTTGCTAACAATTTGATATTAAGAGTTTTTATGCTTTCCAAATGTGATAACATAAAGGATACTCCATTACCATTTTAGCTAGCAAGTAGATTGGATTGTTTATAAGGTTGAACATCTCATGTCCACTACTAAGATTTTTCTTGTGAAAACCTCTTCATGATTTTTTTCTTTTTATCCTATTGAATTTTTTAATTAACTTGAACATTTTAGACATTTTAGATTAGTGCTTACCAATGGAAATATAATGTCACATATGTTATTTGAAAATTTCCTAGAAAACACAATAATAATGTAAAAAGAATTTGGTCAAATTGATTTCCATAACTTATTTAATATTTTTTATATTTACCAAAATATATTAAGTGTTATTATAAAAACTAGTGAAGTCTTTGAAGTAAGGTCTATATATTATACTTATGACAAATTTCATTTAACCCTAATAAGTTTTCAATTGTCACATGTATACTGTGGCTATAGTATAGCACAGTGCATGATTTATACACTGTGGTTCTTTTACAAACAGAAGTTCTTGAGAGTACTCCTGTTGATCAATTTTTCTTAGTGATCATCTACATCTTGTTTATGAAATTCTACTCTACATTAAGTGAATAAAAATATTGTTTATTTTTTTGTTAAAAGTTTTAAGTTTTGCTCTTGATCTTTAGAGTCTTGATACATAAAACCTCAACTTTGTTGTAGCTTTGAGCCAGAAATTCAATTTCATTTTTCATACAATCAAGTGTCTAACTCTTTATTAGCCTCTTTTGCACCATTTCACTGTGTGACAGCCTGTTAGCTTCTTGTCAAAGAACAAGTCAGGTTTGTATTACAGTAATGGATATGTCTGTAAACTGAGCTTTTCCATTTTTCTATTTGCCTACCTATTTTCAAATGCTATATTATTTTAATTACTGTAACTTTAAAATAAGCCTTATCTGATGAGTCAAGTTTCTTGGATTGTTTCTTTCTCAGGAGTTTCTTGGTATATTTGAATCTTTGCTTTCAGAAATTACCTTTAAAATTTGTTGTGTTCTGTGAAAATCCTTAATTGGTCCTCTCATTCTCAATGGATGTGCTGTCTGAACTAAGATGAATTGCTTTACCCTTCTGATCTGTCTTTTCATCTGTAAAATGGGCACAGCACAGTTCCACTGTTGCAGGTATATTTTGAAGAGTAAGTGAAATAAAGTACATAAAGTCCCTAGAACAGTGCCAGGGACACAGCAAATTGCTATAAGTAAATCAGTAGTTTTATTATTGTTGGAACTGCATTATAGTCACTCCATTATGGAGAGCATTAGAAAGAGTAGAAGAGCTGGTTTTTAATTGTATAGGGCTATAATATAGGCAATGTGTTATTATTACTTTTATTCTGTTTTGAAGTAGGCTTTCATGTTTAGTGTGAATAATGCACATGTGCAGTACTTTACACTTTTAAAAATATTTTTACTCATTTGAATTGTTCAGGAAACCTGAGAGTAAGCATGTATAAATTTAGAAATATCTGAGACTGAAAATTCAGCTGAGCCTTGAGAGTTCTATCAGGGTATTAGGTGTGAGGTAATAAGAGTCAGAATCTTCTATTCAGCCATCCATATGCCAGAGAAGATGATTACAAGTGAGGGTGAGAGTAAAATCATCAGATAAATTCTAGGGCATCCAGGTAAATTTGAATCTCTGATAAACAATGAATAATATGTTTGTATAAATATGCCCCAACTGTTGCACAAGATATACTAAAATTATTTGACTAAAAAAATGGAAAATTGTATTTAGACAATTATATTTATATAATTTTCTCTCAGCAATCGAAAATACACAAAACACAGGCAGCTATAAAATATTTGAATAAAAGAACAACTTGTCTGGACTGACAAAAATTTTATGATTTTTAATTATTTAAAATAGTAATTTAGATTATTTAAAATTTAAATAGTTAAAATTATATTTAAACTTTCATTTTAACTTAATATATTCATCTGAAATTCAGATTTATCTGGGCATTCTATTTTCATTTACTAAATGTGACCATCCTTGATGGGTTATGTTCCTGCTATATCTTCAAATTGGAATTGTGCTCTAGAGATTTAGTGTGTAAATTGTTTTTAGATGGTATACAGTTCAACACTTTCTTTTGGCAAATGTGAAAACAGATCCATGAGTTTATCATTATGTTAACTGCAAAAAATGCATGACTCCTGATTCTACAATTTTTTTTCAAATGGTTTCTAACTGAGCAAAAAAGCAGTCAACTTTTTGTCATCCCTTTTGTCCTAGAAAGGTGGGGATTGCTACCACATTGACCACATGCTTTGGTTACATCCAGGTTCTGTGGCAGGTCCAGGATTGTATCTGGTCACCTATGAGTTAAACCAGGTCTGAAATGCTCAGAGATTTAAAAGCATAATGCTGAACTGGAGTTTGAAGGCCATAAAGTAAGCAGCTGGTTTTGTGGGGTTCCGTTGAAATGACAGTCTTGTCAAAGCCTTCAGTTACTATAGTGATAGAAAGCAGAAACACAGATAATAGAAATCTTCAGATTAAAAAAAAAAAGAATAAGAAATGATGAAGGGGAAGGGAAAAATAACTGATGAGAAAAGAGAGCTTTTAGAATGGATTGAGGGGTGCATAATGGCAGAGAAGAAGTGGCATTCCATTGAGAGAAGCAAGTGATAGAGCTGATCTGAAGATTTTTAGACTGAGATAGGTAGGGCTCCCATGGGCCTCTTAGATTGATGAAGAGTCCCATAACTGGAGTCATTTAAAACTAGAACTGAACAAAGCAATGGAAAGTGAACTGCAGGTAACACTCCCCTGGATATCTTTTGGGATGGACTTGATAATCTGATAGGTCTCTCTCCTTCTCTCAATACCTGTAAATCACTGGTTCATTGGCAAACATGATGGTTAAAACTCTTAGGCAAGACGAAATTGAGGCTCTAACTGAAAGTAATTTTCTTACAAGTGAAGAATGACCTTTAAACTTACTATGTAGGGGTGTGTGTGTGTGTGTGTGTGTGTGTGTGTGTGTGTGTAATTTGTTTTTAACTTGGGATAAGGTGAGCATCAAGTCTCAAAAGCCTCACTAGAAGAAAGCTTTGTTTCAACCTTGATGAGCTGCTACTATTTCTAACCCTCAAGTTTCAAATTATCTTTATGTGACAATTGGATGATTATGCCTATTTGACTTCATTTTTCTAACTAAATAGTCTTTTCAGGAAATAGATCTCCTGACTTACTTCAAAGCTCTAAATAAACATCGAAAGTATCTATGTGCTGTAAAATCACCTCCTCTACGATGCTGATCCAAGGCATGAAAATTGCCCTCCTGGTGCTAACCGCCAAGCCTGGTTGACCTTCCCAATTTTTCTGTTACAAATCTGAAAAACAAACCCAGCTGTTCTGGAGAAACATCAGGCATAGGCACACATTAGATAAATGTTCATGTTTTCCTTCCATCGCAGATGGCCTCACAGGAGATAAAGTACATAAAAATTCTACCTGTTAGCAGGTCTTTATTGCTGTCACATTATTTTCCTACAGCACTTCTAATAGTCTTGATAATAGATGTTTTTGAAAGGCAATTTTGGTAGTAGCTATTATTTTTTGCTTTGTAACGTGCTTATCCTCCTTGCAATGAATTGCCAAACAGCACTGATTCTACACTTTCCTTCTGTTCCTCCTTCCAGCCCCACTTCTCCAGCCCCATTGTTATCACCTTCCATTTCCTCTCCTGTCTTTGGTAGAGAAGCACCCAAGCCACATTAAGAGCACAGGTCTTAATTCTCTCCTGCTCAGAAGCTGGCAGTAGCACCCTGTTTTCTGTGAGGTACTTCCCAACCATCAGTCGTTCACACACTACCTCCATTATCTTTGCTTTCTCCTTCTATCTGTGCTCTTGTGCACTCCATATTTATCTTTAAATGGACTTTTAAAAACATTTTCTTTTTACTTTAATATATCCTAAAAGGAAACTTTATCTCTAAGTAAATAGAAACCAGTATCATCGATCATAAATAGAAGCTGACAATAAATACAAAGAAAGGAAAACAAAAGTAGTATCTTCTAGGGAGATAGTACTGCCTGAGGCTATAAGCCCTAGGTCTGTGCCCTCCACACTCTCAATGGTGGTTGATTAATGGGTTATCAGATCCATTTTTCTATTTCTCCTTGCTCTGTGCCCTGGAGGCTGAGCCCTAAGCATAAATTCACAAGCTTCTTAGCCTTCTGATTCCTGTTGGGCTCTGTCTGTGGGAGCACAGCAAGGAATAGAAAGAGGGTAACAAGGGATTCAGAGCTGTTCCCCCCCCACCACCACCCTTTGCAGAGTCACCATAGTTTGACTTTATGCCCTAGTTAACGATTACTGCTCAGTTTTAGGTGAATTGTTCCATGTGGTTCTCCAATTCAGGGTTGTAGAAAAAACCCCATTATCCCTTCAGGCCTAGTGATGGTGACAGCTGTACCTTTGAGCTTTCCCTTGTGATACCCAATACCCAGACTTTGTCAATCATCCTTTTACTAATCCTGATAGGGGTGCTGTGAAATTGGAGGGCTGTGGCCCTGCATGGTGGTGCTGCATTGAGTTAGCCATTTTGTCCTGGTGGGTGGAGACTTGGGGAAGAGAAACCAAGTCTTTTCACCAGAACAGAGTGAGGGAATTTAAGGAGGAGAGAGAGGGAGAGGGTGAGGGGGCGAGAGAGAGAGAGAGAGAGAGAGGAGGAGAGGGAACAGATAAGAGGGAGAGCAGAGAAGTACAGGGAAACTGGAGGCCCTGGAGCTACCACTGCTATGTGTGGCAACAGGGCAGGGAAGGAAGCCATGCTGTGGGCTTCCAGGCCCAGCCTGGACTGATGAGGAGCCCGGGGAAGCATGTTGGAGAAACTTGTGACCTGCATAAGCAGACTTGGAAATTTGGTGCTAGAGAACTTGGCTTAACTTTGAAACTGTGAGGCTGGTAAATTGTCTGGAGGCCTGAGAAGAACTTGGGAGGCAGTTACTTTCCTCAGAAGTCTGAAGTGGTTGCTGCTGTTTTATTGAGTGAGTCTTGCTGGGGTTGGGCCACCTTAGAGTTGAAGCTGAAAGAAGGCTGGAGCTGTGACTTTTAGAAGTGAGTTGACGACACCATCCAGGTTTCTTTGTTGGAGTGGAATCTCCAACTTTTGAAGGAGGAGTGATGACACCATCTTGATTTCTTCTGACTTGAAGGTGGAACAATGCCATTTTGTGGGCATATGTGGCTAAGAACCCGATGCAGTTTTTTTGGACTAGAGACTGGACTGTGTGATAAGATTACCAAAGAGGTTCCTTGTACCCTCAGGGACTCTTGTCTAATTTGTCTTTTAATGAGTAAATCTGTTTTGCCTTTTTTTTTTTTTTTTTGAGACTAGGTCTTGCTAATTTTTTTCCATGGCTTATGTTGTCTGGGGTACCACAGACTCAAGCAATCCCCAGCTTCAGCTTCCCAGGTAGCTGGGATTACAGGCGTACACCACCATGCCCAGCTATTTTTTTGGAACTAGGTCTCACTATGTGCCCCCAGTGGTACTTGAATTGCAGTCCCCAGCCCCAGCCATGACTTCCTAGGCTGTTGCTTACAGGCATGAGCCATCATGCTTGGCCTGTTTTGCCTCTTTTTAAGGTTAGTGTGGTCTTGTTACTGCTTGCACAGGCTGAGATGAACCTGATAAGTGGCTGGTTTAAAGGGCCAGCTGCTCCCACCTGTAAGTTAAGCGCCCTGCTTTGTTTGTTTTGTTACCTGATTTCAATTCCTTCTTAGTTTCTCCTTTATTAATGGTGTGAAAAAGCTCCTATGGTGATCTGACTTGCTCTAGATAGATGGTACCAGTTGAGATACTCCCTTGCCACATTGAAGATTGAAGGGGAAATGATTGATATACCCACTCTATTGCACCTGGTACCTTGTTTTCCATGCCAGAGGATAAGCCCCATGTTCTTTGTATAGGATTCAAGCTGGGCTAGGATCCTGCTTTTCTTCTCTTTCTATATCCTATTACACACCTTTTGTCACAGACAATATGAGTTCAAGATAATGCCATGAATCCATCAAGGAAATGCAACAACTCAATGATTTATTTATATGCAAGTAAACATACAATGTGTAACAGTCACTGGTTTACCAGTTGGAATGAAAGTCTTTGATCTTAAAGTCATTCTTCCTTGGGAGAAGATTTCCATTATGTACACTTCTCAAAGGGTTATTGTAAAGGGTCTAAGATACCACAGAAAAAGACACAAAATTGTGGCCAACACCAAATAAGAGTTCAGTATACATTAAGAGTAGTAGTTGGAGGGGACTGATCATTAACTGATAAAATCTGACTTTGGCTCTCTAAGCAGGTAAGATTCATGTTTGAGATTATCTGGATTCAAACTCCTAGTGGAAAATCCTCCAATTCAAACAAGATTGTTTGAATAGGGACAAGATTGTTTGTATTCAAACACTTAGTGAACACGAGTAGGAGCTGAAGGTGTTCAGAGCAAAGAGGAACTGCCTTATGCAGTGGCTAGGTCAATCTGGAAAATTCAGACTTGTAGTCCACTAAGATTTTAAAAATGGAATATTTTTGGTACACTTTAGGACTGATCTAAAAACACAGGATTATATAGTATATCAAAATATTTACCATGTAAAATCTACTTTGCTTACATAACACCAAATATAACTTAGGAAGCTGGTTCACATGACCCCACCTGCTCTACTGTTTCACAGGTACAAGGAGACAGAAAATTTTTAGTTTTTGGTATTGGGCCTTTTATTTTGAAGGAATATGTCAGTGATCCAAAGAGAATTTGCTGTCTGGTGATTGTTAGGTAATAAAAAAGAGCATTAATTCTATTGCTTGACAAGAAACAGAAGAGGAAACTTGTGCTTAAAATTACCTACCTGCTCTGTGTTGGAAGAGGAAACTACTTGTAAAGCAAACAAGGGGGCAGAGTTTTCTTTAACAATGAGCGATCTGTGAATTTTTCCCCTTCTTATTACATGTTTGTCCCTCTCAGCTAGATTGTGTAAATCCAAGCATATTTTGTTAGCACATTATAGAAAGGAATCCAGGAACTCTAAGCTGTTAAGGGATATATGATATAAAGGGGGTCCTGCCATGTGTGCACAAAAAAAAAAAAAAAAAAAAAAACAAAGGAAGCATGCTCGTAGTGTGAATAATTTCTTACAGAATTGATGTGAAGAGAGAGAAAAAAGAATTTCAAATAAATTTCTCAGTAAAATTCCCCAAATTATCTGTTACCTCATGGGAATGTCCAACTAAATAGAGTTGGTCCAAAGTAGGACCATGGAAGCCCAATAGCTTGCCACAAATCTAAGGTAACTTCTGGTAGGAAACCATAAGAAAGGAGTTGGGCAGGTCCCAGAGAGGATAGAGAGACTCAAAATTCAAAACATACCATATCAAGCTAAAGACTGCCACTGTCTCTGCCAAGGGCTAGAAACAGCCTCTCACAAGTCTCTTATTCATGTATTTCTGTCACCTGTCTCTTTTCTACATGCCTCTCCTCCATGTGTCACCTTCTCCCTTCATTCCACATTCCTTTATGTATTGTAAGTAGGAGTTGGGAATGTGGCTATAATGCTTCTCCCCTTTTATGGAGATACATTCTGTAACAGTTTGAGCTGGTTCTGCAATTTGACCTTTAAGCCAGTAAAAGATTATACCTAGAAAAGTACAGTAACCAGCAGAACATGTACACAGTGAAATATTAAAATTTTCATTTTTGTTTGGAGTTAAGGTTAACATGGGGTAATAGATATATTTCCATTTTTTAGGGCTGGGGTAGAAGGAGATGAAAGACATGGAGAATTCTTATCCTGGCTTCCAGATGCAGCCTGTCTCCATGGAAGCCTGTGGTTATCTTTCATGTTGCCCCACAGTAAGAGTGAGAGACCAAATTTTGTTAATAAAAATCACAGCTATCTCTTTGACTGTCTATTTTTCATGACCAGCAGTGGGAACTCTTATTAATTCATGCTGACAAGAATCCTTTGCATGAAGTTAATCTTTCCTATCTCATGTGAGGAATCTGAGGCCCTCTGGGTTCAAGTGCCCTGCTCAGAGATTACCCCATTAATGTGTAGTGGAACATTCATGTTTACCTGTTGTGCAAATTTGCTCTCTTCTATCTCACCTTTCGTCTCAAGATGAATGTGTTCAAAGTATTTTATTAAGCTTTTTGACATTGTATCTGAAAGCATGTTACCTAGAATTCTCTGTTCACTGCCCCATTACTATAATAACTTTGCTCCATCCTAAACCATTAGAGATTGATGTTTGAGCCAAATTGTATGCACAAGAAAAGACCCTCAGTCTTTCCTGCCATTCCTCTATATCTCAGCACTGGCCATGTTTGTTATGTTCCTTTGATTCTTTGTTTGGCGACCACCTATTTATTCCACTGGAGATAAGCTCCATAAGGAGGGGACCATACTGAGGATTTCCATCTCATAATACCTGGTGTCTAACAGCAAGTATTTGTTGAATGGATGAATTCTAGCTGAACTGGTTATTCAAATGTAAAACATAAGGTAAGGATGTTTACCAGAAATTTTCAGCAAAAAGTTCCATCCTTTTTGACACATTGTCTCACAGTTTGTGTAATTTATTCATAGAATTGTTCTTAGACTACTAATAAATTCCCATGGGACATAGTCTTTTTATATGCTGTGGAATTTACCACTGTATTCATAAGAAATTATTCTTAAAAGAATTTGTTTGGGATTATACTGATTATGAATTTCTGAGTGATTTTCTGGGCTTTTTCTCAGAATGTATATTGCAGGACATTGACATCTGTTACATTTGGACATGTATAGATTCTGAGTTAAAAGATAGTTGTCAGCAAGAGAGGGAAAGAGAGCAAATTTCTACTTTCTTTTTTTATTAATCATTTTGTTTACCTATTTATGTGTATATGTATATGTGTGTGTGTGTGTGTTTTCCCTAGGATTTTCCCTCCACCTTATCACCTGTAAACCTTCCTCTCAATCTTGTGTTCCTCCCTTCCCTGATTTCTCTCTCCTCTTACTCCCTCCCTAGCTGCTTACCACAGTTCTGTTGTTAGTTTGTCTGCAGCACAGATAATTCACTCTCCAGGAGATAAATTCTTAGCATAGATTTGGACTTGTACATGACATTCTCACACACTTTGTTTATGTGTCTAGATGTACATCACCTAGATGTACATCTTGGTGCAATGACTATGAACAAGATCTAGCCTCCACTGCAGGCAGGAAATTAAGCCCTGTGTCTTTTTATTGCCATAAATCATGAGATACTTTCATTTTTGTTTGCATCCCCTGATAGAATTGAGGTTTGCCTATATACCAGTTGACAAGTCAATTGTGAGCAGGGAGATAGGGCCACTCAAAAGCTTCCCTTCATCCACCAAGGCACAGCCCCTATAGAACAGGAAAGGGGCCCTGGAAAGGTTACATTATATTTCTTTGACTTTGGCCAACTGACTTTGCAAGTGCTCTTGAAAGCTATTCATTATCTATAAGGGTGTGAAGAAATCCTGTGCAGTTCAAGGGTTTGTGAAATCACATGAAGCAGGATTAAAAGCCATTCTGGCAAAGTAGTTACCGTTGGAATAAGTTGCATGACCAAGACACATCCTGGTATGTGATGTTATTTATGCTCAACTGCATTCAACACCTGAAGCCTCCTGCGGAGTAACAAGATCTTGCACAAACATTGACTCTTGAGTCCCTCGCCTTTGTGTGAGGACAAAAAGGGTTGCTTTTCTAAACCTCTGTCTCTGAGCCCAGGAGAGGTACACTTCACACAGGATTTCTGGACATTCTTTACAAACACAGGAAGTTATTGGAATAAGAATCAGAAAGAAAAAAAACATTTCCTTCTCTTTGTGTTTTGTACTCTGTAAGGAGGACACATGGGCACATAACACCATCCATAAACAGAATCACAGTGGTGCCCCATTTTATAATTAAAAGCTCTGAACCTCCTTCTCAGGGTTGCTGAGTAACTTGTGGGCCTCTTAGCACAACTCCAGCAGGTAATAAGCTCCCACCACATGAGCATTACTATGCATGATTATCAGGGAGGCTGTGTAACATGTGTGCTATGTGTATAGGGCTTTAGAATTCCAAGGCCAGAAATAGGTGTCAGGAAGCAGGATCTAGTCATATCTAGGTAATTCTTGATCAGGCAGTATGTGCTGGGTTTCAAATCAAATTGTTCCTTTTGTGACAGTGATAGGGGTGCTGTGGTGAAATTGGGGGGGGCATGGCCCCCAGCAGAATAGTGCTGCATTAAGATGACAGTCATTGTGCCCTGGTGAGTGGAGGTTTGGAGAAGGGAAACCAAGCCTTCTCACAGGAGAAGCTCACTGGCGGGATTTAGGAAGGAGAGAGAGAATGAGCGAGCAGAGGAGCAACAGGAAGACCTTGGAGCTACCGCTACCATGTGCAGCAGCAGGAAAGGGAGGGAAGTTAAACTGTGGGCTTCCATACCCGCCCGTGCCAGTGAGGAGCCTGGGGAAGCATGTTGGAGAAATTTGTGACCTGTGTAAGTTGACTTGGAAATGTGGTACTTGAAAACTTGCTTATACCTTGAAACTGTGAAGTTTGGGGATTATCTGGGGACCCAAAGAGAACTTGCTTTGTTGCTGTTTTTATCATGAGATGGCTGAAGTGGTTGCTGCTGTTGTAAAGAGTGAGTCTTTCTTATTTCAGGCCACTTTAGAGTTGAAGTTGAAAGAATGCTGGATCTGTGCCTTTTGGAGGAGGATTGATGATGCCATCTTGGTTTTTTCACTGAATTTGAATCTCCTGCTTTTGAAGGAGGATTGATGACACCAACACCATCTTGGTTTTGTTTTGTTTTTTTCCCACCTGGCTTTAATGTGGGACAGCTGCCATTTTGTGGACACGGGTTGCTAAGTACCCAGTGCAGGTTTTTGATCTAGAGACTGGACTATGTGGTAAGATTATCAAAGGGACCCCTTGTATCTTTAGTGACTCTTGTCTATTTTGTCTTTTTAATGAGTAAATCTGTTTTTTCCCCTTTAGGTTAGTGTGCTCTTGCTACTACATGCAAGGGTTAGGACATACCTGATGAGTGGCTGAGTTTAAAGGGCCAGCTACTCCTGTTTGTAAGTTTTGTTAATTATCCTGTTTTGTTGGTTTTGTTGCCCAATTTCAACAGTTCTCATCTAAGGCATCTTGGCACTTGAACTCCTGTAGTGTGTTTTTCCTAAGACCCAACAGATTCCCTGTGGTTTCTTTAACTAGAGACAAAAGCTATAGTGTTCATATCTTGATGCCTCAATCTGCTGTTTGATGGTCTTACTATTTGGTTTATATCAATTTTTTGTCCTTTTATTTTTTTAATGGTTGAAGTTTGATCTAAGAAGCTTTGTGTTTCAGTGGTCTAAACAGAAACTATTTGAATAACAGATAAAAATGCCTATTTCTTACTAATTTTATGAAATTAGAATTAATTTTCCATCTTGATTTTGAGCCACATTGTTTTTTAAATTTGTGAAACTTCTCAATCACATCCCAGTGTTGGAAGATTGTATGGCTCACTGGTGAGATACCAGCAGCCATGGTTGGGCAGAATCACCGCCTTAATGATCCTAAAATCTTCCTTTCAAGTCTCCTAATGCTAAAGAGGGTAAAAATTACTGCCAAGTGTTTGGGTCTGGGAGAGTAGCCAGAACTGACTGCCAACTGCAAAACTGTCTGGAAGGGTCAGTTTTTAGCTAGAAAATTCATGCAAAGTTTTAATCTTATTCCATCCTATATTCATGCATCCCCTAATAGTAAACACTAAATTGCTTGGATTATTGTTCCTCTTCAATTTTTAAGTAAAATTAAGGCTATATATATATTTTTTATTAAGTATGTGGTTTCAGTGACCCCCTAGCATAAGATTTAACACTATAGTTCTCAGATTTTTTTAAAATTGTATTTATATTTGATTGCACATATATATATACACAGAGAAACACACATTTATATGTATGTGTATATATATATATACATATATATATATATATTGCATCATTGTTTATCCCGATATTCTCCCATCACCTATGCACCTTTATCTCTTTAGTTCTCAGATTCTTAATCATCTTTGTTTTCATGTTCAAATTAAACTGAGCCTATCTGAGATTAGGGGAAAAGGAATTTAAGATATGTATTTTAGAAAAATTCAGATGTATGCCCACAAGTATTGGTGATCATGTCCCATATAACATCCTGGAGGAAACCTTTGTTAGGTTAAAAAAGGTCAAGTTTTGGTTGTGGCTCTGTGAACATACTGTGAGTAGTCTAGGGACCCCCTCAACAAGCAGACAAGAGAACAAAGCCATCTGCTTAGGTTTGGAGTCAGAACAGCCTGTTCTATGAAGCAGTCATGAAAAAATCTGATGACTGCTGGTAAACCAACCTTTATAACCTCTCTAATGATCAAGAATATTTTAGCAATGGGTCCCTAACTTTTGCATCCATTCTTCAGAAGTCAGGAAAATGATTAAACCCTAAATTAAGAAATTTCATACAATTGCATGACAAAACCAGAAATTCCTTGTCAAGAAGTCACATTTTTATAATTAATGGCTTAAATGTCCTCTTCTACAAATCTACTCTATAATATGCTATATAAACTGAACAGGAACAATTCTAACAGGGTAAAATCTATTAGCATATTTTCCAGGTTAAAATCCTTATTTTGACTATCTAGCACTTTGTTTGACCATCACTGACCTCTATTTTATTTACTAATTCAGTAATATAAAATTAGCCCCCTATTTCGTAGTGTAATTTAGGATCTTGCCATGAAAAATATTAGATTCTTCAGATAATAAATGTTTGAATGACTTATGAGACAATGTGTATTGGATCAGATAAGAAGAGAATCTTCATGGTGTGCCCAGAGTTATCATTCTTATCCTCCTTCAATATGCAGGGTAGAACAACCTTAATTTTGTCCAAATGATTTTGTTCACTGCACCACTCACTAGGTATTAGGAATATATTGATAAACTATATAACCAGGGTCAGTGATCTGATGAAATGCACATTCTAGGGAAGGGAGAGAGATGGAATAAACAAGTAAACACAAGAGTAAAATAATTTCAAAAGATGATGTGTACAACAAATAAAATCCCAAGGGTGTGACTAAGTTTGCCTGGCTTTTATTAGGGGATTAAGGACAATTTCTCTGAGGAACTGTCACTTTGAAGCCATATACATATGACTACTAGGGCGAAGAGATTTGCAGGCAAAGGAAATCATTGGTACAAAGATGCTGACAAGTTTGGGCTTTTTTTGAGAAGGCATGTATGGCTAGATCCTAGAGGAGAAAATTATGACACAAGGTATAGGGGAGAGGTTAGCAGGGGCCTTATTGGTTGGCCACATGTTTAGCTTTATCCAATCAGTAGTGGGAAGACATTGAGGGAGTTAGAAAGACATGATGTAAAGGGTTTGAGAGGATTACATAACAGATATAGAGAGACAATTTCAGGGTCGCTTAGGAGATTCTTTCATTTGTTCAGGTGTGAAAAATGGTAGCTTTGGCTGTGTTTTCCTCATGAGGGGGGAGAAATGTAGCTGGAGTAAGGATATGAAAGTAGAACAGTTAGATTCACTGATGGCTTTAGAACGAGACATATGTTGTAGATAATTATTGCCCAATAGAAATAAAATGCAGGTCAAGTCTTAAAAAATTAGAGAAACAGCTAAATTTTTTGATAACATTTTAAACACATTGACTTTTATATATCATTTCAATATGTAATATGAAAATTAATACAGAAATTAGATTTTTTTTATCCTTCCTTGAAATCCAGTGTAGGCTTTATAATTACAGTCCTTTTAATTGAGACCAGTTCAATTTTCACGTACTCAATACCCAGTGCACTGCACAGTGCAGTGGCCACCTGAGTAGTTGAATCCTAGCAGTGTTCTGACCAGACCTTCACACTTCAACAGCAGTTTTTTTCTTTTTGCTTCAAAGGCTGAGTTGTGAAAACTTATTGCTGCTCTGTTGACCTGGACATCATTTCATGAATATTTAGTCCATGACCTGTACATCATTTCAAAAATATTTAGTCCTTACAGGAGCTGGCCTTTCACCTAGAAGGGAATTTGGAAAATTTTCTCTTAAAGGTCTATCTTGTCTACACCTTTGCTAGAGTTCCCAGGTCTATAGGTCTCTTACCATAGAGCCAGTAGTGGCCAATTAATATCAATAGATAAAGGAACAGAAATGAACTTTATTCTGTGTTTGGGCCTAGTGAAGGCATGAATTTCTGTAAACTAAACATTATTTTACAACTACTTAATTTACAAAAACACATGAAAGAGCACATATTCACATTGCAAGCGGCAATCTCTTTTATCAAGACATATTCATTAACTTACTGTTCATTTTATTTGGTTTTGCAGTTTTGTTCATTTTCAATTTCAGTGTATTTTATAGATATGTCAGAGTTGTGACTATGCTTTTGTATATGTAATACCTGCAAAATGAGTCTGCTGATATTGGGAGTATATGAGCATGTTTTCCTTTTTAACTCCTTTTAAACTCACGAACTTGACAAAATATTGTTCAATGTTGTAAATAGGATCCAGACGCTGAGTGGGTGGATGGCCACAAAACTACTCCCATTGTTTGACCCCGGGCCCATGAACTGTGCCTTCACAGTTATAGTTAAAATACCAGATGTAGTAATTAACTAGAGACCTCAGGAAGTTTTCAGTTCTTAATCTGGATATACTGATCTTTACATTGATATTATTTTGTCTTTGATATCATGTTCAATTTTGATTTCTTAGTATCATATTTTAAAAAGACTTTTAGCCCATAACAATGCAAACTAAAAGTACTATGTTTCTACTATCTTCAGGATTTGGAAATATTCCTAGAAATCTCTAACAACCCTTTTAAAATAGTATTCCCATAGAAATGCATTTTTGAATTCAAAATTATGGATTTTAAAACTATAAAGATATTTTAAATAAAATTTTCTAATAGACAAAAGAATTTGCAAAATTCCTAATTTTGTGTGTTGGCCCTGAATACTCACAGGAAGTCATCAGGAGAGAAAGAGAGAGAGGTGTGTGAGGTGTGTGAGGTGTGTGAGGTGTGTGAGGTGTGTGAGGTGTGTGAGGTGTGTGAGGTGTGTGAGGTGTGTGAGGTGTGTGAGGTGTGTGAGGTGTGTGAGGTGTGTGAGGTGTGTGAGGTGTGTGAGGTGTGTGAGGTGAACTCAGCACAGGGACACTGCTGGCGTTAGTCTTAGTCATCAACATTTTGAACTGATACTGGTCTGAAGATAGGAATAATTGTCCTGTTTAGACTCCGGCAAACAGAAACACAAATTTTCTAGTTAAAAATTCCCTTACCCCAGGAGGAAAGGCAGCCCACCAGGAGGACGTCATGCAAGCATGGAAGGAGACTGATATGGTAATAGTAGTTTGAGAACCTACAGAAAAATATTATGAAAAATAAAGGATGAATTGCAATGATGGGGACAAAAATTTGTCAACTCAGGAGTTTGTTAGGGTATGTTTGTTTTTTCAAATTCCTCAATCCTTAAAAAAAAACTTCAGTTTGCAGCTTTCCTTTTCCTTCTGTATGTCTTCTTTGCCAATCTAATTAACTTTGCAATGTGGGTTGAATGTATCTATGTCTGTGCAAAATAAAAACACATGAGTGTACATGTATATGCATAAAACACATACAATCACATGTAAATATGCTATCTATATGTATGTGGCATATATGTAATATATATACTTACACATACATATATGTTTATTGGTAGATGTGTCTCTCTCTCTTAGGATCAAGTGGCCTAGAGGTTAAAGAGAATTTCTGGAGGAAAGTTAGAGTAGGGAATTTATAGAGAATCTGAAATAGTTGTAAAATTATGAACTGGAGATAAAAGAATTTTAAGAAAAATTGTTCCTGGGTTATAAAGTAGGGTTCCATTAATCTTCAAGACTGAACTTTCCAGGTGCTTTGACTGATGGACCTGTGTCTTTTTGATTGTGACACAATACTGGAAGTGAGACATACATTTTATTTTGTTTCCACAAATACAGGCTATTTTTCCCAGCACCCAGTACACATTTATTCCCTTCTCAGGCATGCTGCATACATTTTAGTTGACTGGTTAATATGATTGGTGGGTAGGACTTTAGAGAAAGGGGAAAATTGTTTTTAGAACCAAAACAAGTTAAAATGCTTTTTCTAGAAAGACAGATTTCTTAGTTGGCATCTCCCAAAATACAATCAAGTAAAGATACTGTAAGAAAGGACAAGGTGTGAAATGAAATGAGACAAATGAAATGACTCATAAAATCATCTCCCTATCACAGATATTCAAGAAAATACTTTTATACAGTCTATACTGCCCCTTGAAGGAAAGGAACAACAGAGAAATTAGTTGTGAGGCTAATAATTGGTGTGTTAATAGTGCAATTGGAAACTCTAGACCATGAAATAATTTTGCATGGGTTGTGCTTTCAAATGTGTTTCTGATTTGAATGTGGTTGGTAAAAAGAGGAATGAGCTGTGTGTTGTGCATGTGAATGCCTTGATGCCTCACTTGCTCAACACCCCAGTTCTGGTATCTTGTATTTTAGAATGGTATCGATTGCTCTCCAATAGCAGGGCTAAGTTCTAGTCACAGAACTGAGAAAAGAGAGCTTTGTTGACTCACTAACCTGGTTTTATGGATCTCTGGGATTTCTTTATAAAGGACTTAGTGCAAAATGGGTGGAACTTGAAGTGATTAAGCTAAGTGAAATAAACCAGAAATTAAAGTAGCTACCAGTGGTTTAGTTCATTCATGGATTATAAAAACCAAAGAAAACAAGCTTGAAGAAAAAGAAAAAATAATTCTTAGATTCTGTAAAAAAATGTATACTGGTTAACAGAGGGACTGGGGGTGAGGGAGAGAATAGAGTGCTAGAGAGTGTAGGGGAGGTAGGTGGGAGTATAAGAAAGTATAGGGGAAACAAGGTGAGATGGCATTGGCTCTGGAGCTTTGGTGGTAAATGTGTGAGGCATGTGAACATGTTGTTATGTGAAGTTGTACTTCCAAATTCATATAAACAATTGACAAATTGGAAAACATTAAAAATTTAAAAATGCTATTGGTCAATTCTGTGTCTAGATTTCCCCCAAAATATATAAATGTTACAAGTTTTTCATTTCTTACATGGGAGTTAGTTTTGCAGTGATATAATATAAATATTTAACAAAGGAAGGGCTAAAATATTGAAATAGTTTGTGTCAGAAAAAGAAACCATGTGTGTGCATGTGTGCTCATGTATACAGGTGCATATGCACAAGCACATGCATAATTCCTATTGAACCAGTTGATTCTGAAGAACTTTTTCAAGATATTTCATGCAGGAAAGACTATAACAGCAGGGAGAAAAACCCTGTTGAGGGGTACATGGCACCATTCTAAAAGAATGAGAAATCACTCTGTCAAAGGAGACAGGATTGAAATTAAACAGGTATCAAAATTACATACTCCCCGGAAGAGTGGCTTTTTACTGGAAATTGCCTGGGGGTTTAAGGGGTAGAGTATGAGTAAATTGATGTCGGTGTAATTTCATCTTGTCACCAAGTAACTACAGTTGTAGTCAACATGCTAATAGCAACAAAAGGACCTGTCTACTGCACACTCAAGGAGCCAGCTGACGAGCCATCTGGGTTCTTTTGGAAATAAACAAACTTCCCCTTCCAGCTCTTAGAACACTACTAGAATTCTGAAGGACAGCTACTAGGTAAGAGCAGTGAAATTCTTCATCACTACTAGTGTTAATTACACACAAAAATTCCTTTGAAAAAGGATGAGCAAAAGTGTGCCATAAGAGGTGAAATGTAGGGCAAAGAACTACAGGCAAGTAGAGCACTGTTACTAGAGTTTACCAGCTGGTAAGGACAAATCACCAAGAGGTCACTGTCTGTAGCTGGTGTAGAGAGACCAAGCCAAACATATTTCTGAAACTTCTCTCCTATTAGTCCCATTGAAAAAAAACATATTATATATTTTATAAGAATAACCTAAAACTTTGGGTTCTGTACATAAAATATCATAGCATCTGGATATAATGATAGCTTTATCCCTATTTTTACTCCTTTCATGTCTTTTTCTTGCCTTGTTGCCCTAACTAAAACTTCCAGTACTATGTTGAAAGTAGTGGTGAAAAGTTGGCATCCTTGCCTGATTCCAGAACTTAATTGAAATGATTTCAGTTTTCCCATGTTAAGGATGATGTTCACTGTGGTTTTGTTGTAGATAGATTTTACTAGGTTGAGATAGATTCCTTTTATTCCATTTTTTTCAAGTTCATTGGATCAAGGATAGCCTCCTCAATAAATTATGGTGGGAAAGCTGGACTACTACCCGATTGTGAACCTAGACAACTCCTTCATACCTTGTACAAAAAACAACTCAAAATGGATATAAAAGACTTAGATGTAAGACTTGAAACCATAAAATGCATAAAAGACAATACAGGCAAAACACTTCTAGACTTACACTCAGAAAACCTTTTCAGGATACATCTTAGATCTTTTAAAAAATGGAGGAAAATATAAACAGCTAGAACTACATCAAACTAAAAAGCTTTTGTACAGCAAAAGAGACTATAACCAAAACAAAAAGAAACCCAACTGAATGGGAAAAAGGTTTTGCCCTCCATAAAAGTGATAGGATCTGATATCAAATATCCAAAAATAACTCACACAACTTAACAAAAACAAAGCAAAAACCCAATAAAAAATGGGGAGAACTAAAAAGACCTCCAAAGAGGAAATACAAATGGCCAACCAGCATATGAAATATGCTCAACATCACTAGTAATCAGGGA
The DNA here is from genome assembly GCA_004024945.1 of Uropsilus gracilis. NCBI lineage: Eukaryota > Metazoa > Chordata > Mammalia > Eulipotyphla > Talpidae > Uropsilus > Uropsilus gracilis. The sequence goes on along the minus strand of PVHY01006390.1, from coordinate 51,349 downwards.
AATTCATATCAAACCCATGATGAGATACCATCTTATACCAGTAAGAATGACCCATATCAAACAAACAGCAAACAACAAAAATGGCAACAAGTACTGTCATGGATGAAGAAAGGAAAACTTTTACACTGTTAATAGGAATGTAAACTGGTCCAGCCACTATGAAATGCTGTGTAGAAAATCCTCAAACTACTGAAAATGTAACTACCATTCGATCCAGCAATCCCACATCTGGGAATCTACCCAAAGGATACAAAAACACTAGTTCAAAAAGACACCTGTATTTGGATATTCATCGCAGCACTATTTACAATAGCCAGAATATGGAAAAAACCCAAATGTTCCAAAACTGATGAATGGTTGAAAATTTTTGATATATTTACACAATAGAATATTATTCTGCAATCAAAGCTGACAAATATGAAGCATTTTTGATAACATGAATGGATCTAGAGGGACTCATATTAGCAGAAGAAAGTCAGAAAGAAAAGGACAGAAATATAGGAATAACAGATAAAAGGCTAACAACAAGTTAAAACAAACTAACAACAGAACTGGGGGCAAGCAACTAGGGAGTGGGTGGAGGGAAGGAGAAATCATGGATGGGAGGAACACAAGAAGACCACAATGAAGGTTCACAGGTGATAGGGTGGAGGGAGAACCCTGGGGAATGCAATATACTTACATATACATATATGTACATATATACACATAAATATGTAAATAACAAAATGAGTAATAAAAAACCCTAAAACTTTAATGTTTATATCAGAATATCCTGCATTTATGCCATCATTAGTAACTGAGTACTCAACAACTTGCCCCAGTTAACTGGGATCCACAAGCCATACTGCAACTAAGAATCTATTTTTAAAATGGGCAGGAATCATGAAGCTTTTGTGAGCCATCCTCCATTATAACACCATTGACTTCAGACTCTAGGGATTTTTTTGGAACTTAAATTGGGGAAGAGTTTACACCTTGAGAGAAGCAAGCCATAGATGTTAATTTTTATACCTGACAAAGTATGGAAAAAGTTGTGGTTCCACTAATTTCTTTTATAAATGATTTGAGGAAGTTCAAATGGACAAGTGACTCCCCAAAGATACCTGGTGAGTTAGAGAAGACACCAGATCTCTAACCTGGTGCTCCAAGCCTCATCATGATTTGTGCGATTGGTCTTTTTGCTGACATCCTTGCTTCAGGGCCCTGGACTTAGCTTCTGAGTGATCAAATCCTGTCCTATGTTAACACTAATTCAATTTCATCACAAACAAAGCTATTGTGCTAGCTGCACTAACAAATTCCCCCAAGTTTAATAACCTAAGGCTTTCTCTTATTCATATACAATGGCCCTGTGGCTGTCATCAGAAATGTGTTACCACCAAGGTCTCCACAAGCAATATAGAATGAGATGGAAAGGAAACAGTGGCTCATAGTTCATGGGAAAAACTAACTTCATAGCCTTAATCAAAGCCTCTGTGAGAAGAGAGGATTGCACAGGGATGCACAGGTGCTTGGTTAGCGTCCAACATATCTAGACAATGATTGATAGTCTCAGGTTTCTCCTTTTTATCTCCTACCTTTATCGGGTATCTCTTTATCAGTTATCCCCTTATCTTCTTTCACTATAGCTACAAGCACTGCACAGATTTCCTCAGGGCC
>PVHY01006390.1:0-49587 GCA_004024945.1 Uropsilus gracilis | reverse complement strand
TAACATGATTTGATATAGGCATGCATAATGAAATGATTACTATAATCAAGTTAATTAACATATCATCTCAGAGTTATCATTATATTGTGTGTGACAGAGTACCTGAAATCTACTCTCAGTATATTTTTAGTCAATACAATATTATTATTAACCATAGTCATCATGCCTGCTTTTAAGCTCTAGAGTGATTCATCCTACCACACCCTTATCTAAGTCTGTAATCTAAGTCACTATCAATTGAGAGGTTTTATTGGACTTTTTGAGACATCCAGTTTTAAGACATCGTATATTTTCTTGTTGCCTATTTTAATAAAATGACCAGCTCTTTCTAGCTACCTTGCCAGTTGCAGCCAGTGACAACAAGCACATACTAGTCATCTGTTTTCAGTATAGTCAGCTTGCTAGGACAGGACCAGTAGAGACCCTTTCAATTTGTTGCCCCTGCATACACAAACCATCTTTCACTCACCTGACATTCTTCTCCTTGCTGCATGTTGCTGAATAGCTAACCTTATGCATGGATTTTTTTTGTTTTCATTTTGACAACACCCTGCTTCTAGGTTTCACTTTCTAAGAATAATTCATGACAAAACTTCAGGAGTTTAACATAATAAAGACCTAATAGCTCTGCTCCAACTAGAAGCTCTACCTCCTGAAATGTTGACTTCTAAGCTCTCCACTGCAAATGTCTCAGTTTGGAGTGATACTTCTAGTCACAGTCTAGTTCTATTTGCTTTCCCCAATGGTATGAGAAACTATCCTCAAACTCCCTTAAAAATACCACATTTTCTACACTTAGTATTGCTCACATAATACATCATTTTGAGGATCTCATATTTAAGTCCTTCGTTGAAATTTCTGTTGTCTTCTATGTACATAAGGCATATTACACAATTGATGACGACAGGAAATAAACTATGATATCTTATTGATAGTACAAATTCTATTCAGTGTCATCTACATATATGAAAATTATATAAGTGAGTTGTCAAGAGAATGTTATTTTTTTCTATGGTTTCTGAAATTTGTGATTGAAATACGATAATGGCATTTGTCTATAAGGGAAAGTGTCTTCTACTTCTAATGATGAGATGATATTATACACATAAAATCCATTAAATGGCATTTGTATGTATATAATTGCTTAATAAAAGTTAATTATTTTTCTGGAAAGTTCCCCAATTTCTTTTCTGCTGCCCTCTACCATGCTCCTTTACCAACTACATCATCCAGTAAAGGGCTGTGATAAGGAAGTGCAACCACTAAAGGGCTGTGATAAGGAAGTGCTACCAAAAGATGCTTTCTGATGATGAACAAGTCCTTTAATCTTAATGACCAGTCTTTGGATCTGAGCACACTAAAACAATGTTCCAAAGTGCCATGACTCATAGAAATTGAACTTTAAAAATATGTTAGAATATGAAGAATACAGTAGACTATGCCATTCAAAAATGTGTCATCTGGTATAAGATTATTTTGAAAAGAAAGCAATAGAGAAGCAAATATAAATTAAAGCTTCTTGCTCTCCTCCTATTTGTAAATGCAGACTATACATTTGTGCAGGTACACCTACTCCTCTATCAGAAAGTATGAAAATCATTAGTGAGAACTCTGGAACCTTATGGCTCAAAACCAACAAGTAGTAACTCTTGCTGAGTAGAGTCCTTAGTAGTCTCTCCCTGCATTTGCCTTCCTACATTTGGCTGCTCTAGAAGCTCAACGCCTTCTTCCCTTGTTTTGTCCATCTCTAAAAATGTACTGATTTTTTGGTTAAGGTGCTATAAAAACCCAACTTCTGATTATCCCTTTGAGTTACTCATCACTGGATACCCCCATGCATATGCATGATTGGATGTTAATATCATTCTGTTGTTTTTCTTCAATTACTCTGTCTCCAGTTAGTCTAGTTCATGGGACTCAGAATCCATGATGGCTAGAAGAAAAATGTTTTTGTCTTTCCCCTACACAATCCTGCTTTCAGGAACTTTACCAAATTGTTGCAGATTCCAGTACATTTTGTTTTTGTTTTTGTTTTTGTTTTTTTCCGGTGGTGTTTTTTTTTTTTTTTTTTTTTTTTTTTTTTTTTTTTTTTTTTTTTTTTTTTTTTTTTTTTTTTTTTTTTTTTTTTGGGGGGGGGGGGGGACTAGGTCTCGCTATTTTTTTCCCGTGGAACCGCAGGCTCTCGTTGCCCAGGGGGCCACAGACTCAAGCAATCCCCAGCCTCAGCTTCCCAGGTAACTGGGACTACAGGTGCGTGCCATCACGCCCAGCTATTTTTTTGGAACTAGGTCTCGCTACGGGCCCCAGGCGGGACTCAAGCCACGATAGGCTGAAGCTTACAGGCATGAGCCACCATGCCCGGCAGATTCCAGTACATTTTGGTTCATGTTGCTCTCTTTGACTCTTAGTAGCTCCTTATAATGGCAAAGTAGGAAACATCAGATATACACCACACAGGCAGGGTGACTTGCATAGGTCCAGAATATGTTTCTTGGAGACTTTTTGATCTTGAATTTCCTTTTTATTAGAAATAAGAAAGAGGAATTATCTCCCCTGCAGGATATGTACCCTCCTATGCCCTCCATAAAGAGGTGTTGCAGTGGACTGGGCTACTGAATGCAAGCTAGAAAGGAATGGGAGTAGGGCAGTGATGACTGAGAACCAGATTAGCCCTCTGAATCCATTTCTGGTGGTTTCAAACTATCTTACATTTCATTCAGAGCACTTTTCAAATTTTTCCCCCCCCTGGGGAAAAAAAAGATAGAAGATATTCCTTATTATATGTGATAAAAAATGAAAGTTAATGAATATTATTTTGATAATAGTTCAAATGAACACATAGATAAATCCCAAATTAAACAGTCCTAAAATCAAACAGAATACTATGCTGTGACTCTTTAAATTGATTCTGAGACCTTCATAGTGAACAGTAGCCTACACTTTGAAGAAGTTTGCTGAGTCTCCAAAAATCTCCAACAGGTATTCATTCTTCCTCAGGAGGAATCAAAACAGTAGGTTTCAGTTTCTCTAGAGACAACCCTTTGTGTATTTGTGTCTTATTTTCCCACAGGATGAGTTTAAGTTACTTGATGTTGCAGAAATATTTAAAATGTCTCAGGTTTACTCCATTCCAGCATCCATGGGTCCCTCGATCTTTCTTCATCCATGGAATAAAAAGCAATATGAAACATCCTAAAGACTGAATATAGCTATCTAGATTTTTGCAACCACCCTACAGTAAACTTTGTTTAATTACCTGCAGGGAAAAAGGAATAGTGTCTCCCTCCAAGCAGGAAGTATTCTATGGTATCTTCTGACACCACCAACAATTCACTTCTCTGACACCAGCTGGGGGTTTTGCAATTCAGCTCATTCTGACCCTGCAGAGTCAGCATCAAATTCCATTAACCATCCCTACATCAGATGCCAGTTGAAAGCCTCATATTCTCACTAATACTTCTGACTGATTCACTAGCTGTAAGTTTGGGGGGTTTCTACAGTACCTCCTCAGGTTTGATATCTGCTAAAGGAACTCACTGACAATCAGCAAAGCATTTTCCTTCCTATTGCTGGTCTATTATAAAGGATGCAACTTAGGACCAGACAAATGGAAGAGAAGCACAGGGCAAAGTATAGAAAAGCATTTCAATGCCCTCTCTGGGCTTGTCACTATCCCAGAATTTTGATATGTTCAATTTGATATGTCCTAAACCTTTCATCTATGAGTTTTTGCAGAGGTTGTACTACACATGACTATTGTTTAATTGATGAAATTATTGGTCATTGATGAGACTAGACTTGTTATTTAGTACATCACATATTTCTCCCTTTTTATTTTGAGAAAGATTTGTGGGCATCTGAACTAGTGTAGAGGGCAGCTGCAGAGGTACTAACTCCAGTCACTCCTGTTCTCTTCACCCCTTACCAGACTAGTTTGCACAGGGTTGAGAAGGAAGCAAACTAGAATTGTTTTAGTTCATTTTAGTTCCCTTCACATAAAAAAGTAGTGTATGTCTGGAAACTATGTGGATGTGAAATAAAGACCTTCCTATCAAGGCAAAATAAAGAATGGGTGAGAGAAAATCACTAGAGGTGAGGAAGCACTGAAAAGTAGTTGAGATACAGCCTGCTTTAGTTCTGTATCCTACATTTTTGAAAGATTATGAAAACTTCAAATAATGTCCTTTGGCCGTACACTGCTATACAGCTGAAGTGGCCCTGTGTTGAAACTATAAAGAAAATATGGTGGCTAAAAGCATTTCTATGAGTTCTTCACATTTCCCCCTTTTTAGTACATGTTTTCTTATCCCTGTAATTCTGCCATTTTTATCGTGACCTTTTATCATGTTCTTCATGCTATTCCTTCACTTAATTGCTTTCCCATGTCAACTTTCTGGTTGCCAGCAGTGATTCAAAGCCACTTGAGAGTATATTCCTTTGTTATTATCATTTTGCCGATGTTTAACACTTAAGATTTAATTTTTTTTGTCTCAATATAATACCATCTGATGTGAATAAGACTACAAGAGGAACACCATAGCCACGGCCTTCCACTGTGTTTCCTCTCCAAAACCAAACTTTAAATCAATATACTCATTCTGATTTAATAAGGTTTTCATTTTAATAACCGTTTACTTTGTAAAATTGCTTTTTGAAAAAGTATGAAATTTTAGGTTAATAGACAAATTGGGGATAAAGTATTCCGTCAAAGTCCCATGTTACTTTCTAGCTCTCCCAGCTATTAACATATGATATCATCATGTTATGTTTCTTCCAGTGGATAAGCTAAGCCAAGATGATCATTATTGTTAACTAAAGATCATTATTTACAAGTAGGGTTCATTCTTTGTTTTGTGCATGCTATGGGTTTTGACAAATGTATACTCTCATGCACCCATCATTGCCATGTAGAAGTGGTTCAATGCCCACAAGTTGTGCTCCAATTTCTCATCTGTATTCCTTAAATCCTGGCAAACATATCATTTCAGATTCACTTCTTTCACCTAGCAATAAGCATTTAATGTTCATCCATATCTTTCATGACTTGAAGGTTCATTTCTCCTATCACTGAATAATACAGTCGTTTATTCATTTAGGCCCCTTTTAATTGCAAAATGTACAATGTTTTTCTTTAGTACTGAAGAGATTTATTGTTCTAGATTACAACATATTTATGTTGATGCCTATGGAAAGCCTTGGTTTTTCATAATTCAAAAATCTGCAAGGAACAAATAAAAATCATAAATATATCACTCTACTTCATCTTCATTCCCCATCTGGTATCATTTGAAAATTTAGATTGAACATCAACAATATGCTATGTATAATAGAAAATGTTCTGAATTGTTGGCCAAGATCCTCATTTGGAAAGTACTTCACAAGGTAGAAAACATTCCCCAAGGCTTTTCTTTGGTAAATTGTCATCTTTCTCATTAAGAAAAAAAACAAACTTGACAAAGAATAAAGTAACACAGTTGATTCTTAATGTTTGTATCAAATACATACATGTCTTCCATTTTTCATTTATCTGGTATTTTGATCCATTCAGGCTATAGCAGTAAAATACCACAGACTGGGCAGTTTATGAATGACAGAAATGTATCTTTCACAGTTGTAGTGGCTAAAATTCAAGATCAGGGTTGTTGGCATGATTGGGTAAGGATTTTTTTCTTCTGGGTAACAAACTTCTCATTGGATCTTCACATGATGGAAGAGGCTACACAGCACTGTGGGATGTCTTCTAATGACAATAAGAATAACTTTCAGTAGTGTTGTAACTTCCTGGCCTAATTGCCTCCCAAATGTCCTGCTTACTAACACCATTACCTTTGAAAGTTAGAATTTCAACAAGTTAACTAAATGCATTTGGCATGTGGTCTACTTGTGAGCATATAGATGGGTATAATTCAGGTGATGTAACATGAGTTTGGTTGATTTCTCTCCATCTTTAGGGAAATTCAATGAGAGGTAAGAGTATGGTGGTAAATTTGGCTCTGAGGGACACAGGCAGGACTGATACGTAGAGTTCCAAGTTAAATGGTGAACACACTGTAGGAATGAACAGAACATAAAGTCTTAGTGGGCATTTTTTTGTGTTTTCCATTTCATCCTCTTTTGTTGGAGTCTAATAGGGGAACTTCTCTTGAAATTTCAACATACATATTCAGTTTATAAGTCAGAGCTTTTTGGTATGGTATATAAAAATATTAAACCTGTTTAAATGGAGTCTGTCTTCTTACTCCAGATGGTAGATTAGGAATGGAAGTCTTTAATCTCAATTTAGTAGAGATTTATTGAGGACCTAATAGATGCTGGAGTTAATGCATGGTGGATTAGGATGAATCAGACATAGATTTTAGCCTTAAAATGGTTTATAATTTAAGGAGAACTAATTAATTCAGTGTAAGTAGAAAGAAACCATAAGTTATAAAAAAGGGAATAATTAGAAATAAGGAAACTGATAGTATACTCTCAACTTCTGGAAGCAAATAGCCTGCAGCCTGAGTGCTGTGAAGAGAACTGAACATTCCTAGAGCAAAGTGTTTGAGCCATTGGATGGAAAAATCTAAAGTGAAGAAGGTAGGCAGCTGTTGCCATCTTGTTAGTATGTCTGAGTGTTAAATAATATCTTTCCACACGTTCTTGTTTATCTCACCATCCTATCAGGGTTTCCTCTTACCATTTCATTTGCTTTTCTTCTCTTTATTATTATTTTGCCACCAAAATTCAAGATTCAAAATGTGTTGACTACATTCAATATAGTCTTATGTCACCTGCTCACACTTTTTAAGTGTGTGAAATACTTTAGATAACTCACAATACTGAATTAAATTTGTTTAATGTGTATAAAGAGGTTTTATGCTAAGCTCTATTGAGGCAGGATCATGTCTATCTCATTTACAAACTATCTAGAATAGTGACTGGGGTAGAGTTGGCACCTCTAACCAATGCTGCCTAATGGTTTCAGGCCAGAAAATCTAGAGTTTTTGTTATGTGTTAGCTCTGTGAAATGAACATTTGTCATTTATTTTGTGATAGGGGAATGCTAATTGTACTTAGAAGTTTGTTTGTAAAAATCAGAGAAAATAAAGACTAAGAATATTAAAATTATATTTTAACTGTAAGTTGCCATTTGATTGCTAACAACGAAGTGGTTTCAAAACAAACAAGTTTTCCAGGACTGGAAAAGGTCTCATCCATCCTTTCCAAGTAACTGAACTTGATATAACTTTAGAGATTTCTTCAATAATTCTATATAATTCTTTATTTCAAGTCATTTTATTTCACAAAACTGAAGACATATCCTGTGCATTTTTCATTACCAGATCTGTTCCCTTTATCTCTTCCCTCTGCTGCTGTGTACCTAAGTAAACATTTTGCCTTAAAAAGGCAAGTTAATAATGGGTTAGGAAGCAAGATCCTACAGACTTATTAGTAAAATGACTCATTTTTGCAGCATGTCACCACAGGTTGCATAAAGAATATCTGGAGACTTCAAATTTTAGTCCATTATCAGACCTTCCCCCCATGTACATTGTTAGGGTTTTCTATGACGTGAATCAGACTGTTCCACTTATATGGGGTGCATGGGTAATGAAGCAGCTGGTCCAGGCAGGCACTGCTGAGCCGGTTTCTCTAAACCACAGAGCTGATCCTAGAATGTCTCATCACTTCATCTATAGATTATGAAGTGCTTCTGAACAACAACAACAACAAAAGGTTATAAAGGAAAACCTGACTTTTCATAATATAATTTCTTGGCTGAAGAGAATTTTGAGAGGAATAGAAAGGAAGTTGGAAGTTCTGGAACATTTACTGCCCCAAGAACAAATATGCGTAGATACATATAGGCACATGAATTTACAAACTCACACCTGAATAAATAGCAATGGAAATGGACTGAGCACTTTTGAATAATATGATCACCCAAGGATAGTCTTGGAGCAGAAATGAATTTGCACTATTATATCCATCATTTCCCCTGCACTGCATGGTCCAAGAATCTCTTTCATCAGTCTGTTTTAATTGTGGAAAGTGACCCATCTTTGAACTAAAGCACTGTCTCATGTGGCAGTGGAAATAGCCTAGTGAGGGTTGCCTGAGTAATGTCAATGTCGTGATAAATAGCCTGAGCCTTCCGTAAATCTGTTTTTGTCTTTTTTCTTGATAATAGTTTTCTCAGGTGTGGTGGTCTCTTATCAATTTGGAGAGCTCACCTGTTACAAGATAAGACAGGCTAAGGACTATATCCAAAAACCAGTTCAGAACAACTTTATTCTAAACTTCTAGCTGGTTGACACTAAGATAACATTTGATAATTTCATAAGGCAGCAGTCTTATGATACGGGAACTCAGTAGGTACATTTAGTAAGAGAAGTAAAAGCACCTACAGATTAGCAGGAGTCTGAAAGCACAATATAATGTTGGAAGACAAGGCTTATTAAGTGTGTGCTTTAGATAAACAATGAATAATTTTCTCATAAGTATGTTTCAAATAGGAACATTTAAATTTGAATCTCAGGTTAGCAATGATAATTTTTCAGTGTGAGTATATACCAAATACGCCCAATTATATTAGAACTTCTGAGATGGCAAAATTTTTCAAGAATAAGCTTATCTGTACAATATTGGGCCAAGAAGCATTTCCTCTTTTCTTCCTTTCAATCACATTTCACATCTATGTGAACCCCCTCTCCTAAGGGCTGCCCATCTCAGACCGTCTTTCAATGTTAAATAGAATTTGAGAAGTGGTTCCAATGGAATCAAAAGTATAAGAAAAAGGGTTGACACAAAGAAACAATTATCACAGCCAGTACAGATAGAATAGTTAGAATTAGGCTAAAGGGGAAATTTGTGTAATTATTTTAAGCAATTAAAGTAATTATTGTAATCCATAAGTATTTAAGCTGTGCTTTTAGTCAGTAAATTTTGCAGCATTTTTTTCCAACAGTATGCTTACTATGAGTGCTTCAATTTTTCAATTTATTTCAAGTAAACTACATTGTTTCCTCTAGAATTTCTTTCTTGGATTCATTTTTGTATAGATGCATTTTATCTGCCTTCTCTGTTTTCCTACAATGTTATCTAGCTGTTTATTTGCACTATACAAAAAATATGGTATTTCTATCTCATACCCAGAACCTAGCATGAATTTAATCATTTAATGTGATTCTCTCCCTGACTTTCCAGAGGTAATCTGGGCATTTTGAATGAAAATCCAGAGCAATGTTTCTATGCCCCTTGCCTGCCTCTGATTCAACTTCACACTAATGTATGCCTTTCTTCCTCTCAGAAGTTCTGAGAGGTAACTTCTGCTGCTTTGTTGCCAAATGTGAACTGCTCCTGGCAAAGGCTGTTTAGTGATTTTCCTCATGTGAGAGGGTAAAATGTCTCAGTTTAATATCTTGTGAGTAGAGATGGCAACCCAATGCTTACCCGCCTGGGTAGCAACCCAATGCTTACCCGCCTGCTGCTTTAGTGGGAAAGGATCAATCTAGCATATAAAAGCAGGCACAGATAAATTGCTAAACACTGTAGTACAATGATAGCATACATCTCCAAAATGAGAATCTTGAAAATCAATACGAATTGGAATTGAAAAAGGAAGAATTGCAGCTGTCAAAATGCAGGATGTCGGCTGGATATTCCAGTAGAGGTCCATGCTGGTTTCTCTGGATTCAGAAGAATCATCTGTTAACAAGAGTTGTCTCTAGGGTGACGTTTGTCATGTCTCTTTGAAAAACATTGCACTTCAGTCCAGGAACTGGATTTTTCCCTCAAATCATAATTGACCTACACATCATGTCAGCTTCAGTTGTAGGGGCGTCCCTTCAGCAGGGAGGGTGTTCAAGAAGAGTGAGAAACCAAAGCTCAGCAGAACTTGTGGGTATAGTCTGGATATAGTGAGCCCAACACAGGCCAGCAGAACTACATTTGGGGAATATTATTACAATATATCAGTTTTCAAGGATTTGAAATCACAGAAGCTACTTCCAAATTACAGCAATGATAGCCATCATTTGTTAAATATTTTTCTGTCTGGCATTGTTCAAATAACTTAATATGTATTTTTATATAATGACAGTGACAATATTGACAGGAGGTAATTTTATATACATAATTAGGCATTTTTTGCATTGTAATTCAAACATTATGAGATCACTTTGAAGTACATACAATGAGATTATTAAAATATATTGTTATTGTATATTTTATAGTCAAGAAATTTGGGGCTAAAGAGACCTGACGGCCTTGCTTTTAGTCATATTTCATATTAGTGTATTTTACCTTCTCCAGCAGCTTAGATTTTAGCTTCCGTTAATATTGGCCCATGATTCATCCGGTTGCTCTGCAAATTCCTTAACCCCCAATGCAAGAATTCTTTCTTCATGCACTGTTTACTTCCAACTATAACTTCTTGGACAAGTTAATTTTTTTTAACCAAAGTTATAGTGAAAGAGACATGGAATCGCCCTTTAGGCATTTGGAAATCAGTAAGAATTGCCACTATATATTCCATGTATGTGTGTGTGTTTTATTAACATAAAACCAACAGCAAAATAGCTGACAACAAATTAGCCATTGCATGTACATGCTGAGAGCATGTTTTAAATCTCATTTTCATGTACAGGGACAATGTTTTAAATGAAAAAATTTGTCATCTGGGAAACTTGCTGGGAATTCAGGTAGCATCAGAGGGAAGTATTTGTCACAAAGATATTGGGAACCAGGATTTCTCCTGTTTCTCAGTTTCAAAATGAAATTCAAAATAAATTACTATTGTGTTTAAATCTTTTTATGGACCTGTATTTTTCTATATTTAAAAGAAAGATTCTGCTGACATGGGTATCTTTTTTTTTTTTTTTTTTTTTTTTTTTTTTTTTTTTTTTTTTTTTTTTTTTTTTTTTTTTTTTTTTTTTTTTTTTTTTTTTTTTTTTTTTTTTTTTTTTTTTTTTTTTTTTTTTTTTTTTTTTTTTTTTTTTTTTGAGACTAAGTCTTGCTATTTTTGCCTGTGGAACTGCAGACTCACGTTGCCCGGGTTTCCACAGACTCAAGAAATCCCCAGCGTCAGTTTCCCAGGTAGCTGGGATTACAGGCATGTGCCACCACACCCACCTATTTTGGGGGGACTAGGGCTCACTACGTACCCCAGCGGGACTCAAACCGCGATCCCTGGCTCTGGCCACAGCTTCCCAGGCTGCCGCCCGAAGGAGATATCTTTATGCACTAGTTGCCTCAAGATGTAACTAATTAGCTTATCTGTTCAAGAGACCACTTTAGTCTTTGCAAGGTAGATAAAATGGCATAATTCACAGAGTTTTTACCATCAGTTCCTTTAGCAAGCTGTGCTTTTAAGATGTATAACCATTGGCTTGAAGATAGAGGGGGAAGAAGCCCATGCACTTATTTTTTTAATTAGCTGCATGTCTGTCATTTATATTCAGGGCTTAATTCATAACATTCTGTAAAACTGTGCTTCTCGAAGCTAATGTGTATCTGAATGACTAGGATCTGGTTAAAATGCAGTTGCTGATTCAGTAAGTCTGAGGTGAGAACTGAGATCCTGCACTTCTCCCAGGTGATACCAATGCCACTGATTAGAAAGTCAAGCCCCCTGATACAGGTTAGATTTTGGTACCATGAAGAATAAATGTAGAATGTTATTTATGAATAAGGTGCTGCATCAGCAATATTTTAAATAGAGCAAACTGCTCTCCCCTTGCACCTGGATGTTGTTGAGCTAGCTATACAGAGCTATATTTTCAGTATTTGCAAATGAGTAGACTTTAAAATGGTGAGTGTTAATTTAATTAAAAATATCTATAGAGTTTGAAGTGTGAATCAGTTTGCCTTGCTTATGACTAAGAGATGGTTCTGAGAATAAACTTTGTAGGACCTGTATTGGGTCAATATATATATTTTCTTTGGAAGAACTTTTTTCTATAGAATTTGGAAATAAAAATTTAATTTCTAATAAGTTTATATTTTCCTTGTTTTTCCTCCTTTTTTACCCTAATGCTTTCTAACTTCCTACTCAGTTCTTTCCAGCCTACTATTAGGGAAATTAACATAATAGTGGCATTTCAAATGTTAGTGTCTTGAGCAACACAAAGTTTAGAAATATCACCTGAATATGACATGTACATTTTCAGATTTAGTTGCTTATTTTTTCTTTTGTGTGCGTGTGTGTGTTTTAGACTTCATTGCATGTTTGTTTTTAAAGGGAGATTTATAAAGGTAAGCACTACCTGGCGAGGTGGTCACAGTTAGCAATGTCAGAGATAAGTTATAGAGATTGCAAATACTACCTGATATCATGAAGTGAGAAAGACGCTTCACCTCTGTTGTCTTTTATACTGAAAATCTGCAACAGCAAGTTAATTATGAGAAAGTCATCAAAACAAAGTTAAGGGATATTCTAAAAAATACTTGACCAAGCCACCCCAAAATGTGAAGGTTCTTATAGTGACAAACCAATAAGGACCAGAGGAGAATGAAGGAGCCGTAGTGACAGACTACTCTGTTGTTCCCAGGATTGAATTTTGGAACAGAAAAAGGCATGAATGGAAAAACCGGTGAAATCAAATCCAGTCTAGGGTCTTGTTAATAGTGTGCCTTAAGTTGATTTCCTAGTTTTGACAGTTATATGGAGACATCAGAGGTTATGAGAATTTTTTTGCAATATCATAGCAATGTTTCTATAAATCTGAAAATCCTATGCCTAAAGGTTATAAAAAAAAAATTGAAGGTGGGGGTGGGGTAGGGGTTCATTTAAAGAACTACTGTAACATTATTTTGGAGACATACTTTGTATTTTTTGCCATAAAGTGTGTGTACAGGATGTGCTGTGCGGGAGCATATATTTTGCTAGTAACATACTGAGACAATAATACAAGAAGCAAAGGTTATCACTGGCTCAAAAAGATAAGCAAAAGAACACCTCAGTGTCTTTACAGAAAATAGTCCTTAGTCAGGGAACTCAGCCCAGACTCTCAGCTGACATTTACCAGATTGCTTTGAAAGAAAGCAAAGTCTAGAGTAACTGTTGAAAAATCTTTCGAGTGACTAATTCCAAATTGGATCCCAATGGAGGAAATTGGAGAGATCCATTAGGCAGACGAGTCTGTCCATTTCCTCGAAATTATCGACCGTGGTGGTGCCCTTGCTCCGTACGCATGCGCCCTGCAGAAGTTCCCCTCCCGGAATCAAGTTAAGTGGAAACATCACAATCAATACAAGACACTCTATTTTCCATTTACTCATTGTTTTTTAAGGGCTTATTTTGTAACAGCACAAGAAGGATTCAATTCAATATCAATTCACCTTCTGGGTGGGGAGAGGACTCCAGATACTGACTTTCAGTGCCTGATAAAGTTTGTGACAGGGCTCAGTTTGCTAACATTCTGACCAAAGCACAACCTCAGCTATGGCAGACCCGGGATCAGCAGACATTCGGCACAGTCTCATAGTACTGGAACCCCATCAGTGCAACGACAAGTCCAGTAGCAAATGCCAGTTGAGCACCTACTGGCTGCTGAGCCAGTCAGCTAAGCACCTGCCTTTCCCTGAGTCCTCAGCTACAAAGAGTCACTCTGGCTTGTTTAAGTAGGATTTAATTCTATAGTCTTTCAGCTACGCAGCCCATTCTTCTGTTTTTATCTTTGAGGATGGCTTAAATGATATTATAGAAGGTGATTTTTAACCTTTAGATTGACTTAATGTAATTTTTTGGTGTTCTGGCTTTTGTGTATGGTCATGATGGTAGAGTCAGTGATGACATGTTTGAACAGCTTTTCATATTCTTTCTGCCTCTTGTGTAAAATAGTGATACTAAACAGTGTTTTTATCTTCTGTGTATTTAACGTAAGTAGTAGGTTATTTTCAAAGATGGCTCTGTATTACCTCTACCTATACCTCTACCTATACCTCTAATTCATGTATAGATTCACCCTTCTGCAATATGACTTTGCTTTTCTCCTTACCAAGAAGTGGGATCAGTTTCTCTACACCTGAGATCTATTTTGGCTTTGTCATTGCTTTGACTAATGGGGTATTTGCTGACTTAGAGAGGTTTGAAATGTGTACTTATTGAGACTGGCTTTTCTCACTGCTGAGAATCCTTTGGTTCTAATATGAACAAACCAGGTTCAGCCTCCTGGAGGGTAAGAGGTCATAAGGCAGAGTTCCAGCTTTCTCAGCCATTGCAGATGAGGTCCCAGTTATGAGAGTGAGATCTTCTTGGGCTGCCTGGTACCAGTCAAGCCAACTCAGACCAAACTAATAACCAGAATTATAGGAAATAATAACTATTTTTAAGTGTTTTGTAGTAGTTGGTTATACACACAAGTTAACTTCTACAATATATGTTCTTTGTTATAGTTGCTTATTTTTATATATATTCATGTATGTATCTTTCTCATTCAACTTAAGTCTTAAGAATCTCAAATCCCAATTTTTGTTGAAGCCAAGTTCAAAGATCTTATCTTTGGAAAAATCCATCGTTGTCTGCAAGACAGAATTGTTTCTTTCTTGATAATTCCATCCACTCTGTTATAGTTTACATGAAGTATTTATGTGTATGTTCTATCTTTATTATCCATGTGTGTGATTCCCCTTTTCACTGAACTCTAAATGGTAATGCCTGTACAATTTTGGACATAGCATGGTCTTCAGTGTGGTTGACACTGAAATATTTGTTGAAATGAATGAAATTCTAGAAAATTCTAAATTCTAGATAAGGTCTAGAATGATATTTCTTATTCTGAAAGCAGAGTGATGAATCCCAGAAGTGAAGAGGGTGAGAGTGAGTGGATCCAGGTAAAAGGAATCAATTATATGATTCCAGGCTGTTAGTAGACCTTCAGTGATAGACATAGTATATATACAGTTCTTGAGGTGTACAGTTATGCACAGTGTTATAAACTAATGTTATTTCAATTTGAAAAAGCCTGTCTCAAAAAAGAATAACATAATTTAAATAACCAAAAAATAAAAATGTTTCTTATTAACTAATTCATTTTTTATGCTGGTATCTTTTAAGGAGCCCACTATGTAATACTCTCATGAGTTTTTACCAAACTGAGTAGTAAGAAGAGATTACAAATGGACACTGCAGTTTTTATTTTGTTTCTGATAAAATCCAGATTAGAGGTTGTGATTCATTTGAAGTCAACATGTTTTCAAATTTTCAGTTCCAGAATTATGCAAGCTGACCACCCAAATGTAGGCTATATTCCAGTGGAGTTTTGACTAAATACTCCTTGACCTCACTCCTTGTGTTCCAATAGTGCATGTGCCATAGGTCTGTTTTGATGTTCACATATCTTCCTGGCTATCTTAGTAAATTATTCAATAAATTGAAGGTCTCCCTCTTCCCCATCAAAAGGTTGTGATCTCATTGGGTCATGATTTGGCATATTAATTATTACTGTATCCCTTTGTGCCTGGCAGAGTTCTAGGCACAGATTTAGTACCTAGTAAATATTTGTTGCAAGACTAAACTGTAATTATGTGAAGCTGCAGATAGTTTGACACCACCTTTTTCACATAATTGGAATGGAAATCATCAAATTATTACATGACAGCTTCTTTATGACACATAATAGTGTGTGGACAGAAGGGAGAATTGAAGCTGTGTGTGACGCTGATTTTAATAGGCATATGCTCACTTAAGGAGAACAGTTAGAACTCACCGTAATAACAAGGGGGTGATTAGCACAAGCATTTGCTGCTTGTGTGCTAACTTAACCACCCTTCACAGTTAGTGTTTTTTTAAAGCTAAAAATTAATGTGAACATGACATGTTCTGAAAACTGAATAGGATTTTAGTTCTTCATATTTTCAGAAGCTTTTATTGGCAAAATGCCTTTGGAGATGTTTTTGTAAGGAAGAGAGTTCTCAGATTCTAGTGGAGTATGCAGTGATTGTTTAAAATGTTGATCCTGGTTTCTCTCTCCAGGGTATTCTGATTCAGGAGGTCTGGTGTGAAGACCAGTTCTGCGTGTATTAAGAACAACCCAGGTGACAGTTGTTCTAGTAGCCCATAGGCCATATTCTGAGTAGAACTTTTGCACTGAAAGGAGCAGAGATCTGTTCAGCTAGATCAAGTTCAGTGACCTTATTTTTTCCGTAAGGGTGCAGATATTCCAGGATTCCTGCTATATCCCATACAACCAAACTTCTTCAAAGTCTGGCACCAGGAACTGACTTCATCCTCTCCTGTCTCACTTCTTTTCTCTGATTCTTTCCTGTATAATTGATCTCTACTCGCAACAATTTACCTTGAAGTCTTTAGACCTTCAGGATTTTCCATGTGCCACCATTCACTGCACCCGAATTCTCACCACTACCTGGGAACATATACAGATCTTATTGTTCCAAATTAGTAAGAGAAGACCTAATTGATAAAATGCAGCCTCTGGAGTTTTAGTACACCCAGGAAAAGTCAGGAACAACTTCTGCATTACTAGTTGGGCATCTACTCATCATTCTGATAGCTAGGCATTGGTGGTGGTAGAGAACATTCTCTAGAAGAGAGTGACTGGGAAGCTGAGGGGAACTGGTGAACAACCCTCTACTGACACTTGTCTCATCTTCCTGCCACTTCAATCTGTGTGACGAGTGATAAATTAGGAAGGTCATATCTAAAAGTATCTTTACTATAGGGAATGTTTTCCACAAGGTAGGCAATAGGTGATATTTCTATGGAGTGTGATGTTTTAACAATATACTCAAAGGAGAAGTTCATTTATGTTTACATATTGAAGAGTATTTGAGTCCAAAGGTTGCCAGATGAAGGGATGATCAACTCAATTGAAAAAGTGCTTCTATTGAGTCAAAATTTGAGTATTCATTATATATTGGAACTCATGGAAGAGCAGTAACTTGGGTTCAAATCTTACCAGCTAGAATATTCCACGTTTGTGTGTGGGAGCTGGGGCAGGGGGAGTGGGGAGTGGGAAATGATTTTAATTTTTATATGTCAGATGTTGAGCGTATGCTTTACTTGAGGAAAATTTACCTGAATCAATTTAGTTCACATGCTAGAAGTAGAAAAACATACTTGGAACTGATTTTGTTGATAAAATTATAATTAGCTGATGAGTTTTCCTGTTTGTGTGTGTGTGTATGAGAGAGAGAGAGTGTGTGTGTGTGTGTGTGTAACTGTAATAAAAAAAGGTAAACATTTTGAACTCAAGGACCAAATTCTTTTCCTGAAACCTATAAACTGTCCCCAGGTTAGAGAGATTTCATTTTGGACAATGCAGTAAAACTTAAGTAATTATCCACATTTTGTGTCTGTATGTTTGACAGTGATGCCTTCAAAATATTTTGATATGCCACCTTTCTTCTTTCCCTTTGTGTTGTCAGACAACATGCCAGCTGTTAGATAGAGGGAAGCAAAAATTCTGGCATCACTATTCCTGCCACCTTCACCATGGAGCCCCTATAAATAGCATAATAGGATACACCAGCAGCAGAGGGAGAGCAGCAGGTGGCACTCGCTGCCTCCAGAGCTGAATGTGTAAATGAATTTCAATGTCTTCATGATACCAAATAACAATAAAATTGCAGAGAATGAAGCTTTTGTTGTAAGAGTCCAATATTTGCAGTAAATAATAATGATGATGATACTTTTCATTATCATGCAGTGTTTCCCTTTGCAAGGGTTTCAAAGAAGAAAAGGTTCTGTTTTCAGAACAATTCCCCTCAAGTCTCTGTGAATTCCCTGTTCATAGAAAGGAGAGGTGATATTGATCTGAGCCAGGTGGTAGGTGGAGGAAATGAAGTCAATCTTCGTAATGTTACTGCAAAATACATTTTCTCCAATTACCAGGAAAGGCAATCAAGGTAGCCTTCATCTGGAATGTTCTTAATTGTCACCAAGTTTCTTATCTTGTCTATTCCCTGCTCATTCCGTACCATTTCAGATTTGTCACTATCTTCACAACCTGTCAAGTTCTTCCCCTCTCTCCTCTGCATACTCCATATCAAAAGAATACACTCTCCTCTTACCACCTAGAACATACACACACAATTTCACCTCAAGAGAGAAAGAACAGCCAGCTAGCAAGCATCACAACAAACTTAAACCTCCATCTGACCAGCAAGAGCTTTATTTCACCAAGGAGTTCCAGTGAGGGAACGCCTCTGCTGTGGTCTAGCGGAAAGGTCTGGCCCTTACCAACTTCCCACTGTTACTATAGAAGCTCAGCTGTCAGGACAAGTCGTGTGTTTGTGACTGATGACAGTGTCAATATATTTAGGATATTGACGCTGCCCAGGAAGTCTCAGAAAGTATATGGTTATATGGTTAGACACACACAATTTCACCTCAAGGTTATTATCTATGTTGCCCTTGAGCTATGCCTTATACTTCATGTTTTTTAATCAGAACTTGAACTACTTGAATACAGGAATTGACTTGGCCCCAATGTTCTTCCCTGGTGTCCAGCAGAATTCTAGCTTCAAAAATACCACCTGTGCCTTATTAGTAACCTCTCATGCAAAGGACATCAAACCAGCATTAAGAGAGCTCCATAAAACTCATAGAGGTCAAAGAACAATGTGTTCGCCCATCCCACCTTTTGCTGTCTGCTCCTCTGTCCCTGCCTCTGTCTCCTCACTGCCCATTTCTGGTTCTCCAAGACTTCTGGTTTTCTGCTTTCCTCTGAAACTTAGTCACAGGCTCATTTATCTCATTTTGATCAACCCCGTTCTTCCCCCTGTTGTAGCTTTGCAAATCCCTCTGACCTGTGGACTCTAGTTGGAGGACTTTCAGTCCAGGGGAAGAGCCAAACTATAGACATGGGGCTTTTAAACCAACCTATATTGATCTTACTTGTATAATGTATATGATTAATATGATCAAATACTTACACTTTATAACCATATACTTTCTGAGACTTCCTGGGCAGCGTCAATATCCTAAATATATTGACACTGATATCAGTCACAAACACACGACTTGTCCTGACAGCTGAGCTTCTATAGTAACAGTGGGAAGTTGGTAAGGGCCAGACCTTTCCGCTAGACCACAGCAGAGGCGTTCCCTCACTGGAACTCCTTGGTGAAATAAAGCTCTTGCTGGTCAGATGGAGGTTTAAGTTTGTTGTGATGCTTGCTAGCTGGCTGTTCTTTCTCATTCACCTTCTCTTTTAGAGGTCCCACAGAGGCCTTTTCACTCAATTCAGTCTTACAACTTCCTGCTGAGACAAGTTACTTAACCAAACCTTCAGTAGACTTGACCACTAGATGTTTATTAAATACAAACTTCATTGTTGTGAGCATTTTTGTGCTGTTGAGGCCAGTAAAGCAAATGGGATTACACCTGTTTAGAATTCCTTCTCTGTGCATGGGCAAGGCTCTTCATTTTTTTACTGAAGGTAACAGTAGTTGTGAACTTCCTGGCAACTTAAGGTGTTGCTGGGGTATGTCTTAAACTATATTTTGATCCTAACACACTGACTTTTCCGGGAAATATTTTAATGTCTAAAATGATCCAGTGTTAGACACAAATCTTCAAGGCAGGATTTCTCTGAAAGAAGCCAGAGCAAAGCTTTGGGCCTCTTTCCAGGGACCCTTATTTCACTGCCTCCTTCCAGATACATGAATGGTTATTCTTTCTGCTACCTTGCAGATACATGAGACCTGTGACTTGCTTTGGGTGAAAAAATATAAGGGGAAGTAGATGTGTCTCTTCTAGATAGAAATATTAACTGCCAGAGTCAAATAAGTGCTCCTGAGCTGCTGAGACAGCCTTTCCATCAGGCCGGGCCCTGAACACCTCCAATGAGCAGAGTCCCCCCAACACCCTACACAGGCCTTACAGTATGAGTGAGTCACTGAAATTTGAGGTTTGTTAGTTACTGCAGCATAACCCAACTCTACCTGACTGCCAGCATCTGGCCAATCCAATATCAGAGTTAAATGAAAGGGAAAAAAACCAAGGTCAAGTTGCTTATTTGGAAGAATCATAGTTCATAGAACTTTTCAGTTTCCAGTTAGTCTGTTTCTAAATATGTGCGCTGTGCTTATTGAGCTGGAGTTGTGGGTATTATTTATATTTGAGTAGGAAACTAAAGCCCAAATCTCTATTTGAAAGGGCTGCCCTGCGCTGGCTGAACAAATCCAGATGCAGGGGTGCTTTTTACTTCCCAAACATTTATTGAATGCTCTGAATTCAGAGCAATATTTGGAACCACTAACTGCTTTTGTGAGTTTCTGAAAAAGAAGTACAAGTATTTTCTTTTAATTCTTGCCTGGGTGTTTGGTTTTCTCTTTTGCTTTATGGTCAAGTAGTGAGTAAGGAGGACACCTAATTAGCAGCTATGGCATCTCTAGGCAGACAATTTGCAAGTCTCTTCTCCAGTAAGGGAGATGGTAATGAGAGTAGAATCCTTTGACTCACCTCTGAGGAGGACAATGCTCCTCTTCTATCATGTTCCCTGAGCCACTCAGTCCCTTCCATTGACTGAACTTCACCAAAAGCAGCCCTGGCTACTTAGCTACTCATGTGACATAAGGTTTATTTGACCTCCTTGGATTGAAAACATATTGCTTGTTTACTCAGCCCTCCCTGCCAGTGTGCATAGGTAATGTGAAAAATCACAATTGACAGCACATTTAAATCAAACCCCTAACCCAAATTGGGTGTTTGTACATCTCTTGCAGCAACTTAAATCACCAGATAAAAAAGCCAGGAGTGCTACTTCAGTACTAGAGAGTGTGTGTTGAAGATAGTTTTCCAGCTGCTGAGAACCAGGGGCCCATCTTGCTAGGGTTAGGTTGCAAGGGGGATTTTTAACCACTGGCTATTCAAGAAACTTGGAGAAGCCACGGGATGTTGAAAGACAGGCTTTCTTATTTTTCTCCACCAGTCACCTGAAGTCACTGTAGAAATTCTTGTCCTAAGCAACATCACTAGGGAATTATCTTTTCTTTCCCTTACTACCAAAGAACCAGACTTATTCAATAGATGTTTTTGTGTGAATTTCCATAAGAATGTTACCTTTTTAGTTGAATAAGGAAATTAAAAACTCTGAACAAGTGGTCTTTTCAACCAGAAGCATGATACATGCTGAGATGGAATCCTTGTAGATCTTCTGAAGTGGCATTTTTGCCAGTCTACATGCTAGAATGGTAACTTCAAGATTTTAATCATCTATTTTTACTTGTGATGGGAGAGTAGCAATATGTCAAAAGAAGTAGATCATAGTCTTTTCTGAGCAAGTGGCAAGAATAAACATTTCCACTTTGGCAGAACTTTGAGTGTTTGCTTGTTTCTGTCCAATATGAATATCTAGGCCACAGTATTGGTACTTTTGAGACATGAGCCAATATTTATGTTAGATTTTGAAATTATCTTTTGGTTAATATCAAAAGGCAATGAAGCACCTGTTGCTGTTTCAAAATGAACTGATGATTAAGGTGTTTAGAAAATGGAGCACACATTCTTTTTTTAGAAGGTGGGATTAAAGGAATTCTGCTACAAGTGTTGGATATCTTCCAGTAAGTGCAACTTAGTTCCTCCAGCTGATCAGCAAGACTGGACTTCTGTGTTGACAAGGTTTCAAGTTCTCTTGAGATCTGATTCTACCATGTCTACGATGATCAATCCCCTTGGGTTTCCAGTAGCTTTGCATAGGTACAACAAAACAATATCTTGCTGGGGTGTACATCATATACCTCTTGTTGGTTTAGGGACTTCTTTGACATCATGGCATAGGGGAACTGTCAGAGACGATTAGCAGGTTTGCAAATGCAGTCTGAGATCGCAGAGTTCATGCTCTTTAGAGTCATGTTGGCCACTGGGAATTAAGAGTCAGGGATAAATTCTTACTCTTCAAAGGCTCATTTCAAAGACATCTCAGAAGAACCGAGGGGATCAAACATCACAGTGCTTGCAGTGAGAGGGCGACTGGATAGATCACCGTTGTGTTGCTTCCCACCCTTGCCTCATTCTCTCAGCCCCTCTCTCCTGTTCCAGGTGTTCATTTGCCAAAAAAACCTCCTACATGCAGTTTGTCTCAGACTCTCTGTAGAGGAAAGCTGCCTGTCCTAATACACTTTCTATTTGTAGGTCTCTTATGCCTTCTGCAGAAGTGTGTAATTTTAGACTGAATTCAGTCGTAGTGCTGTTGGGAAATTATTAGTGAATATGAAAGCTTCCACTCACTTTTCCTTTCTAATATGGTTTTAGCACCAGGGGCCAGTGGACTGAAATGATCCCATTAAAATAGTCAATGACCTATTTTTTCCTTTTGATATAGGATAGGTTCCTTTTAATGTGTGTTTCTAGCCCTACTATATTGCTCCTTTGTGAGCCTCATTACAAAGTCTTGACCTTCAGGAAAGGAATTAAAGTGTAGGGCTGTTTCATGGTATTTGCCTTCATTCTCTGTATGCTTTTTTGATCTTTGTGAAGTATAAACAGTCTGCGGAGAGTTCTGACAAGGCCAGCGTTGTGGCCTTGATCCCCACATGGGCTGATTAGCCTTGCATGGCGGACACCCATCACATATCCTGAAATTGCATTCTGAAGTCTGGTGGAACATGGTGTATGCATTTGCTCTTGGTCACCCAGGGTAGCAGATTACAACACGCATTTCGTTCTCCCTCCTGAACTCCAAACACAAGTGCCTGTGACAGTGATTCGGAAGTGCAGCGTAGCATGTGATGAGAAGAACACGCATATATAATGGGGTGTTTTTAGCTGGCTGAGCAGGGCTCAGATGAGACTTGTGTAAGCAATGCCCTGGGATTGAGATTGTGA
Organism: Uropsilus gracilis; assembly: GCA_004024945.1. Classification (NCBI taxonomy): domain Eukaryota; kingdom Metazoa; phylum Chordata; class Mammalia; order Eulipotyphla; family Talpidae; genus Uropsilus; species Uropsilus gracilis. Next base: position 26,813 of record PVHY01006390.1, on the reverse strand, counting down.
GGGCACCAAACCAGCACAACCATATGTCACAAGAGACATCATAGACTTTGGGAGATGCTGCGCACTGGTAGAGCAACAAGAACCCAACCCTGGCACCCCTCTGGTGGAGAGCCAAGGGGAGACCATGCTGTCCACTCTGTATGGTGCCTTGACTGCATCAGGAGGTTGGTTTCCATGCTGAGATGGTATCCTAGATTAGACACTGGTGTTTACATATGCATCGCTGTGGACAAGGCTTAAGAGAACTAGCCATATTGCCACATGCTCCACAGACAGACAACTTAGGCTGCATTGCCTGTGGCACTTAATCCTTTACCCTAAAAAGTTGATGCTGCAGCCATATTCCCAGTGGCAACTCAGAAAGCTATTGTTGTCCCCCATCACCAGGCATTTCTGGTGGTTGTTCTCTGGAAAGATTGTAGCATGGCAGTGATTTCTCAAAGATTAGGATCAACTCTTCAGGATGAAACAAATTTGAATTTATTCTTGTTTTCTAGAAATGTGGTATGTTTTTTTGAGGTGGTATTCATAAAAAAATGAGCCATTCTAAAGTATACAAACAGTGCATTAATTATAGCACCGTGATATAGAACAATCATCTGTATTTAGTTCCAAGACATTTTCATCACCCCCAAATGAGACCCTACAGGAATGTGGTAATGTGTTTTTAATGTCTGGCACACTGATAATCATCTTTTTATGAGGAACCTATGTTCTTTTTTCTGAGTTTTTAGAAACAAATATTCTACCTCCTTTCTATTTTACTGACATCTTTATTTTTTCCCTAAAATTTACAATGTCAATTTTTCTTCAATGCAAAAAACAAAAATATTATGAAAACTAGAAGGGAAAAAAAGCTACTAAAATATAATGGTAAAGAAGACACAAGGCCATAGAATCAAATCAAAATCTTTGCTTCTCCCATATTGGATTGAGGTGAAGAGTGGTGTATGAGAATTCCCTCCCAAAAAGAATTTTGAAAAGTGTATTTTCATCAGTCTCCTATGTGATTTTTGTTGTTTCTTCTAGTGTATTTGGGGTGGTTTAGATTCAGGTCAGACCTGAGGTAAAAATATAACTTTTCTATTTACTAGCTGTGTAATCTTGGGCCAGACAGGAACTATTACAGGTCTTCTCATCTGTAAAATGGGGTTAGCATCTGCTTCATGTGGGTATTGTGAAATATAAAATTCTTGGAACAAAGCTAATTTTGTAAAGGACAGCATTTTAAAAGGAAATGAAGACAACAAAGAGATACAGATGTTTGGGGGCTGCTTGGCCCTGTCTCCAACAAGTGCCTTCCTCTGGCATTTTACCCTCACAGTGGGGTTGATGTAAGCTCACATCTCCACAAATGGAGTCAGACTCAACCCACATATTAAAGCTGGAATGCCAAACATCTGCTGGGCACTGTGATCTGATGCCAGAGACTGTCTCCCAATTTAATGCAAGATCAGTTGGGTATAAGTGATGCTGTGGGGCATGAGGAGAAAAGGGGGAATCAGAGCATTGGTGCTGAGCAGCAAAGAAGGATTGTGTGCCCTGCTGATTTGTGTGGAGGACTTTGGATTGGGACCCTCTCTAGGTTATAAATGGTACCAGTTTAACAGGCAGGAACCTGCTGCTTACAGTCAGGCAACTGCCTCTCAAACAGCTGAGCGGATGTTCATGCAATGCTTCAGGGGCTGGCTTTGTGAAGAATCTGAGATGCCAGCACCTGTTATGGAGTAAAACTAGGAAAGCTTTTGGCTAAACCTGGGTGACGTGTCCAAACTCTCCATATAATTTATTCAGCAAATTGTTGAACATCTAAACATTAGATTTCTTTTACAGGTATCTGGAAATAAGATATGTTACCAGCAATTATAGGAATTCCAAACTATAATGTATATCCTGGATTCATTCTCCCATCTCTTGAGATGTTACATCAATTAGAAAAGGATTCCAAAACCAAATGGGTTTGGGTTGAGTATTCCTAGTTCATATGGGCATTTAAAACTTCTAAAATTTTCCATAGTAGAAGGTTAAAAGTAACCATTTCCTAATTTTATTTCAACATGACAATTTTTAATATTTTTTTTTTGCTCTTTTTGCTAACATCTTCTGAACACAATATTTTTTGTTGGTCTAAAAGAATTCTGCCACAAAATGATTGAGAGTCATAAAACTATATAAAAATTATACACAGATGGAGACCCATTTTCTACCTTCAGCTCATCTAAGACCTGATTTTGTTTCAAAACTTTCAAAGTAGGAGGTCAAAAACAGCTCTATTTCTCTAGCAAGCCTGGTCTTGTAGGTGGGAGAGGCTGGTTGGCCATGTCTGTCTACTTACTAACAGTTGTTGAGTGTCCAGGTGACCTGGAAACACATGTCTTTCCTCTCCCAGTCAGTTTCTACTGTATGGTGGGAATGTGGGTCAGATCCATGAGAACTTGACATTTCTTAAAACATAGAACATAGATTTGTAGTTTTTAATTGTGAAATTTCCTAATATTACTTCAAATTTATAAAATGTTGGCCTGGCCATACAAAAATCACTTCTGTAGACCAGTCTGGTAGATAAGCTATCAGGTTGTGACTTCTCCCTGGGAAGATGGCGTGGTGAACTATTTTCAGACTAATAAGACAAAGAAAACCAAAGTGTCTGTGAGTTGTGTGCAAATGTCCAGTTTGGATAATTTTGATGGTGATTGTTCCCTCTATGCACTGATGATTCTCTGTGGTCATCTTTCTTAACTCATCAGTCAGCAGCATTAGTTCAATGAATGGCTTCTTCCTCCCTGATACAGTTTCTTCAGTTAGCTTCCATATCAGCACACAATTGGTTTGCTTTCGAGATCCTCCATCTCCTTTGCTTCTGTTTATTTTTTTTCTCCCCTACAGTTGGGAATATTGGAGAGTCCCAGGGTAGTAATATTTGACCTTGATTTCTTCTTTATTCTAGCTTTCTTAGAGACCTCGCATTGCCTCTTGCTGTCAAATGCCATCTATGTGCCAAGGATGTGGCTATTTATATTTCCAGCTTAATTCTCTTTGCTGAACTCCATACTTATATTTCTGAGTCTTTGTTTATCTCCAGTATAGTAGACCTTGAAACTAGACGATTTGAAAAAGAAATCCTGATCTGCTTAGTCCTCCAACTTTGGCTATCTTGATCAGGGTTTTGGTACAGTCTGCAGTGTTCTGTGATGAACTCCTTTTCTCCCTTCAGAGTTAAAGGAGGCCTGACTACCCTGTTTTAAACTGTATACCCCATACTTGGTACCACTGATTCTCTGCCACCCCGATTTATCTTCCTTCATAGCAACTATATTCTAGCCTGCAGTGTGTTCTTAATTACATTTGTTATTCAGTATCTGCCTTCCCATGCTAGAAAGTAGATATTATACAGATGGGGATACTCATCTTTTTAGATTTATTATTGTTTACTTAGTTTCAACATTAGGTACATAGTGATGGTCACTAAGTATTTATTGAAGGAATGAATGTCAGTTGTCACCTGGCAAATTATTCAAGAGAAGTTCTTAAAAGCTCAAGCTCCTCATACAAGTTCAAGTGTTAATTGTTTACAAATTGCTTTGAACTGCAAACAATTGGTGTATAAACAAAGAATGTTCCTAAAGCATATCTAGTAGGTAGAAAAGCTATTGTAGTTGGGAAAGGTTTAAATGAAAAACATTTATACTAAGAATATATAAATGCATGTACTTTTCTGATCAAGAGTTTCACATCTTGTTTCATAAGCCAGTATTCTCATGAATATCTGACTGTTTAAGCATTCTGGAAGCTTTCTGCTGGAATTCCAAATTTAAAATAAAAACAACAGATTTCTCTCTGAATTGAATAGCTCATTTCCCAGTGTGTTGCTAATTTCCCGTTTTGCCCCAAAGATAGTATTTGAAAAAACTTTCATACTGAGTTCCTTTGTGTATCAAAGACAAAGTTATTATCAAAATTATTACTCATGTTCTTTGTCATGCAAAAAAGCATAAGTAATGTTTTTAATAATGCAAGCCATTAAAAAGTGGATGGGCTGAATTCATCGTCTCTGTTTCTAAGTCTTGTTGAGAAAGAATTTTTCTTTGCACAAAGGTGTAACCCCTTAATGCCTGCATTTGTCTTTCCCCCCATTTTCTGATATAGAGTTGATCACATATTTCATTTAGAGTCTCAGCCAAAGGTGCTAACACTCAAGCCCCTGTTCTCAAGATGAAATGTTTAAAAGGGACAGGTTCAATATCTTTGGGAAAAAAATGCTTTACAGGAATTAAAAATCCTGGAATTTCTTTAAAGTATGACTGATACTTTTGTTCAAAATGATTTAGGGATAGTTTTATGGGACAGGTGATATGTTAGGAATTAAGATCCCCTTTAGCTTGAGGCCTTATCAATGGCAATCTTGGAAATAATCACATGGTGAGCATATAGTTGATACTGGTCGACATGTCCTCATTCTTCTGTTCGAACTCTAAGCAGATGTCACTGACATCAGGCACTTGTCCGTTGAGTCTCACAATCTTTTTTAAACATGATAGTCCAGGCATCTAGCCCCAGTCAATTTGAATTAACATATAAAATTATGGTAGTGGATAAAATAAAAGAAGCATTAAAGAAATAAATATATTTAAAGCATGAATGGCACTGTCAGGTGGTTTCATACCTATGGAGTGTAGAGTCCTGATTTCAGATGCTTTTGGTAGTTGCTGCCATTTCACCAACTTTTCAAAGTTTATTTCTTGTATAAGCTTTTGATTGATACCTGCTGACTCTCTCTAGGCTGTTTCAGACCTTCTGAAAGGGCTTTGGAACAAATGACATGGTCATATAAGAGCTTGGTTTTGGCATATCACCCAATGGAATTTGAATATGCTGGTTGCATAAAGCAGAAGTCTGTGTTCCAATCACCTTAATTGTTTGTCAGACAGAATGACATTTTCTAAGTTCTTAAGAATCAGGTCACTTATGACTTAAATTCCTTTTCCAAATAATAATCTCCTAGTTAAAAATAGCCCCCAGTCTGTATATGAGGGACATGGAAAGAAGACTTGAGAATAGAATAGATTCCCCCAGAGACAGGAAAGCTCACTGAAATATTCTCCATCCCAAACCTCTCTGTTGTTGAAAGAGATTGATACTTAATTTTCCTTTTCATTTTTTGGGGAAAAATGTGAAAGGATCAAAAGAATGGATTGCCCAAATGTTAGTGTGGTCTGATTAGATTGAAAATTAGCCTTTTTTCTCTTTTCACTGAGAGAGGCAGAGACCATGTGCGGAAATTATTTAAATTCCTTTGCCTTCCAGGGAAGCTGTTTTATTTGCCACTGCATTTATTGTAGCACCAGGGAGCTTGACAGTCATTCCAAACTTTTGCTGCAATAGCACTAGTGTTGCCCTCGGCCATTAGATTAACAAAAGAAAAAATTAACTTTCCTCCAGCTGAAAATTAACACCTTAGATTAATTAAAAAGCAAATGTAATCAAGGCCCCTGGATTTTTCTCTGAAGGTCCTTTCTGCAGGGGCCTTAAGACTGCGGTGAGGTCTTTTAGCTTATGGGGATAGAAGAGTTGAATGTTTCATCAGGATTAATTTATAATGTAATTTGTCCCATGTGAATAGAATGGAAACCAGTGGGAGTCTAAAATCTTTCTTGGTCCATGCAGAAGGGAGTGTCCCTGCTGTTTTTTTTGAAGAGGAGATAGGAGGGAGAGGAGTACATGTGACTGGCTGCAAGATGCATTCTGATGCTGGGCAGCCTTCTGCTCACATACCAGCTGCCCCATTTACTGTCTGTGTGACCTCGGTCAAGCTGCATCATCTCTCAGCAGCTTTGCTTTCTCATCAACCAAATGGGGATAAATAATGGAACTCCCCAGCCATCACACCCTCAGTGTATGCTCAGGTAGATGGTAGTCATCGTTGTCAGCATCTTTATGGAGGAGGTTGGATGGCTAGAGGAACTTTGGCACTTAGTTCATTCATCTTGAAAATACAGAGACCATCTTGACAATATTATCCATTTTACAGACAGTCCTGACTCAGAATTTCTTGACTTTCTGATGAAATGAAAGTCATGGGCTTTCAGTAGAAAACATATTTGGAATTTTGATCTTTTCTTGGAGTGGCAATATAAGCTTCTCTCTGCCAGTGTTGGGCCGTGACAGTGAGCTACTCCTGATCAGACACATAATCATGAGGGGAAATATCTGATACTCTACAGTGTGCTGTGTTGGCAGCATTTTTAGGATATTATATTAAATGCATTTTTAATTTATGATATTTTCAATCACTCCAGGTTAACAGACCATTACCCCTCAATAAGTAGAAAAAGATGTGTGCTTGGTCTTTGGAACCAATCCTGACATTCTTCGTCCCTCATTTCAAGAATGCTTTTACCGAATATAGTTTTATGTGAATGAACCTGATTGACAAAATCTAATAAATTATGTAACCGAGTTTTCTTCTCTACTTTTCTTTATATTTCCTTTGATATATCACTATGCTTTGAAGACATTGCATTTCCTTTCATTTTTAAGTGATGAAAACTTAGAATTCCTCCAGCTGCAAATTTGGATTTTGCATATTCTACTGCTAGGTGCTTAAATCTTACACTCTTGTCCCAACAAGTTTTTCCTACCTCATCCTGTGGGCCATAGATACCCAAGCCAAGCTGAAGTTCAGCATGGTTTCTTATACTCTTTGCTATGGCTCATAAGAGTTCTTCTGTCCTTGAAAACATTTCTACCTTTTAATTTATTGTCCTATCTCAAATGTCTCTCTTTGAAACTTTTCTCTAAGTCCATATTCTGGCCCACCATTTTTTTTTTTTTTTTTTTTTTAGGAGCAGCTCATTTCTCCTTGTATTCCTTTGCCTTTTCATTTTGTGTATGAAAGAAGATTTAAGTAAGACAATAATTTGTGGGACAAAATCATGACCTACAATTTCTAGAGCAACATATAGCAGACATTGTATGAAGCATATACTTATTATATTTGTTTTATTCTTGGTAACAACTGAGGGGAAAACTATGTTTCTTTTCTATTTTTAAAATGAGAAAACTGAGGCTCAGCTATCCTTGCCAATGTTCACAGCCAGTATATGATAGAGGTGGGGATAAACCATAGGCCATTGCCTCTATAGACCATGCTTAAAAATATATGCTATCCTTCTAATTTTTGTCAGAGCAAATTTCTTTTACTTTAATTTATGCTCACGTGTACCTCTCCTCTTTAAACTATAAGTCCTCTGAGGTCTAGGATCATAGCTTATTGACATTCTATTCCCCAGGTCCAGCACCAAGCCTACTATCTGGTGGGCACCCACAACATGTTACACAAATTGGATTCATGGATGGGCCAGCAAAGAGTAGAGGATAATGATCCCTACTGTCTGAAATATGACATGATCCCATACGTGACATAAGTGTGTGTGCCCTGCAGATAGTGACTAATGATTCTCAGTCTCCTTGAGCACATTAAGACACGACTACATTCTGTTAGCTCAGCTTTCCTACCTTCTAAATTAGAATTTAGAAGGTAAAGCAAGCTTGGTTCTCTGCTCCAGTCATGTTTTGCTGCAGCAGATTCCATTCAACCTCCTGACACCAATTTGTGTGATATTTTAGCATTTAGCACATAGACAGGAAAATGGTATTCCCGCCTGTGTCCTCCAGGCAGACAGCCCCCTTTCAGGTTAAGCCTTGTAATCCACGCTGTCCCCAAGTCTAGATTATTGAAATCCTCCTCTTGAGATTCACTCACTAAATGCTCCCATGATCCATCACTATGAAACTGATTATCACAGTGTTGTCTTTTACCATTATTAATCTTGGGAGACTGATGCTCCCCAGTGCTTCTGACTGACTCACATGATTTCAGCTACTAATCTTTATCTCAATCAAATTATTTACCGTTTTAACTTGGAAGATTTTGCTGCCTCTGAGGTTGGATCTGACCAGTTTTGATGGATTCACAGCAAAAGCTATTTTTTAAAAATAATTCTACAACCCTTTTTTTTTTTCTTGGTTTGCAAACAAATTCAATAGGTTCCTAGATAATGTTTTTTTCCAGACAATGTTGTTGTCTTAAGCTCCCTTCCAAACATGGTATTTCCTCTTCATTGTTATCTTTCCTCTTCCTTCATGGGCCAGTTAATGGTGATACCTAAGAAGCAACCTTTAAAATCTCTACCCTGGATGTCTGCAGGAGGCATCTGCAGTGAGCATAAGAATGCTCCTTGCACACATCCCCTGCTACAAAAGGCATCACTGACTGATGGTTGAAGCGGCAGTCATTTTAAATCCATCATAGCTTTGCTCCCAGAACACACCTCTTGCAGATTATTTCTAGTTAATAACTGAAAGTGTCAGGGACACTAAAGCAAACCTATTCCTAAAAGACTTCACTGTTCATCACTTTTGACTTCCACGACTTTGCTGAACCTACCTTAGATGCCAGGACAGTCTAGATGTCTTCTTCCTGCCTTGTCATCCTCCCAATTTGCTGTAGCACAATCTGATTGTGTACCCATATGGTCCCAGCTTCCTGTTGAAGATGTAGGTTAGCACAAGTCCCTTAAGGCTTTGTCCAGATAAAGACCTGTCAACATTGGAACTTGACTTGAAAAGAGAATCATTTTGGGGGGAGGATGAGACAACTGGCAAGTAGGGAACCAATATTCTCTCAAGAAGAGTGAAATTACTAATGTGATAAGATTGAAATAGCTAGTGTCTAAGATGGGGCAGGTGGTGTTTGTTATTTCAAGGCCTGACAAAGCTGAATGCTGCCTAATTAACCTAATTAAAATTCAATATATTCATTAGGATGTATTTGCATACTTCTCAAACAATTGAAAGTCAAAGGTGGGGAGAAGACATGACAAATATGATAAAACAGGGAGGGTTCAATTATGCACCCTGAATTATCCTACAGATAATCATGTGGTTTTGAGTCTGTATCTGAAAAAGCAGTTTTTTTTTTTTTAAGTAAAAAGATCTAAACTGTGTTCAAGCTGTGTGACAAGTATTAGGAACTTGTACTGAAAGATAACTGGTACTCATAGTGATAACTTATAAATACACAATTCTTGGAATTTACAAAATGCACACGTAATTGTCATGTTTATCCTGCTGCGGGTGATCCTCTGTCCTCTAACAGCTTCAGAGTACAAAATGTAGCAACAGACTCATTTTATAGATGAGGAGATTGAGGCTTGAAGAGTTATGACAGACCCAAGAACTAGTAGGTAGTGCTAAACTTGAATGCAAAGCAATGATTGTAATCGTTACTTTTCCCAGCATCCTGCAATGTTCTTCCCAGCATAAAGTGTGACAAACAGATTATGACTTGGACAAGGTTTGGATGTATAGTCTGGCAAAACTGATTCCCCTCTCAGCCTTAGTTTCCTTACTAGTTCTATCTTTTCCTGAACAAGAGTGAGAGTGATAGACAACTGAAACCCAGAAGAGAGAAATCAGAAAAGTAGACCTCTTTGTTGTTATAAACCAATGACGCATCAATTGAGCATATTTACCTAGATTTATTTCCATGAGGAAGCTATCTTTTAAAGGGACACCTAGTATCACTACTCAACATGAATTTGATCCGACAAATATTTACAGAGCAATAATACATGATTGGATTCAATATTGTAGACAATTACATCCATTTGTTGCCTTTCAGTGGTTCATGGTCATGTAAAGTGTTCCTGGAACTATTCTTCATTTGGGAAGCTGGTTAAATTCAGTTTCTTGAGGCCCATCCTAACAATTCTGAGTCAGAATCATTGCAGGGTGGGGATGAGCCCAGAAATGTATATTCTGAAAATACAGACTAGGTAGCACTCTGTAATGCACAGCCACCCAATTCAAAACCATGCTATCTCATTGATTTTTCTTCAACTGAATGACTGGCTACATAAATTTCTTTCTTTAAAATATTTCTTGTTCTTTCTAAATTTATTTCATTGATGTAATATTGACTTAGCTCACTGTGTATGTTTTAGAGTAATAGATTCACACCTTCTAGATGTAAGTTACCACACCAATCACCAAAGTACCCACAGTCCTTTTTTGGAGACCATTGCCCCTCCCCCCCACCTTTATCACTTTATTCCTACTTTCTCACTTTATACTCTCCCTGCCCCTATAGTTCCCTCATTCTCGCAGTTATATTTCTAGGGTTTGTTTTAGTTCTGTTTTGTGAGTTGCTTTGTTTTGTTTCTCTATATTCTACATACAAGTAAAATCATTTAGTATTTGTACTACATTCATTTCTTAAATTATTTGGGAATATAGGATGCTAACATAGGAAGAAGAAACTGTCTCAATGAAGAAAAAAATTGTGATGTAATATTTTCACAAGTGTGAGTTATATTCTCTTCCCCTTGCACTGTCTGTTAGGGTGAAAGGTAGAGGCTTAACCTAGGAGACAGTAAACCTGAAACCTAATACGTAGTCCCTCACAACTTGTACCTGTTCCCTGTTTGTTTCTTCATTTTTGCAGGAAGACAGGATGCATGAGGTTAGTGTGACATGCCCTTTCAATAAATATTCCCAATCTGGTAAGGAACCTCAGCTCATTGTCAAAGTCTTGTTTTGAATAGTGTTTTATGTTCAGAAGGCCAAACAACACTAAAGATTCCAGAATGATCAAAATGAGTAAAATTCAAGATAAATCCTGTTGCAGCAGACTAACCAAAGTAACTCCATATTGTTTAAAACCTCCATTTTGAAGCCAGTGTCCTTTCCCAATCCTCAGTGGAAAGTACATGCCTCAGATGGCTGATTCTACATCCTGTTTCTACCTCCCCTTATTCCTGGTTGTTCTGACAACTATCTTGTTCACCTGATGAATGATGGGCACCAGCATCGTCCTTCTGATAGATGATGAATGTCAGCATTATTGGAAACCTGTAATTATGGGAACATGCCATGAAGTTATGGGAATGCATCCCACCATTATGGGAACATGGGAAGCTGTCCTACCCCTGCTTGCTTGCTTCACAATAGGGGGCGGTGGTGTTTTTGCTCTAAAAAAGTTGTAATAGAAATTTCTCTGGGTCTCTTGCCACCTTGGCTTGGGGAACTTGGTGCACTGGTAATAAACTTGCTGCTTTGAACTTCAATCGGAGTTCTTGTGTCTTGTTGAGCGACCTGCGAGTCACAACAATTCCCTGTTGCTCAGTTAAATATAGAGAAAGGGAACTTAAGAAAAAACCTAATTGTGGTTGTTTTGTTAGGAATTTGAATTTCATTCAAGTATATTTGTGGAGTGTCTGCCATTATTTGATGCACCATGAAAAGTATCAGTACTGTTCAGGAACTGACTTTATTGGCATTTTGCAGAAGAGCCCAAGTCACTGTTAGCTAATATCCTGGCATCCCTCCTCCTTCCTGACAAAGCAGAAAGAGAGGGTTTGACTAAGTGGAATAGTGGTGGAGAATCAATAGAGCTCTTCTCTGTGTGAAGCCATACCTTCAAAGGTGGAACTCACTTCTTATCAGAGGAACTGAAACAGTGTATACAGACCCAAACTAAAAGCTTCCTATCATGTTGCCTTTTAACATTTCTTACTGCTTTTAGAGAGGGGAGAGAGAATCAGTTTTGGTGACACCACTTCTAATGGAGTCTTTATCTTTGATGGTTTTTTGAAGGGAAAAAAAAAAATCCCTGTACAAGCTCACTGTGAAATACTTTGTCTCACAATGTCAGTTTTCTTTTTTCCAGTCACAGACAGGGATTTATATACAGTGCTATGATCCCAGAGTCTGTAGCAGATGGGCTGGTGGCTGAAATTTCAGGAGACGTTTTCTTTTTGTCATTATTTGGGTCTGTTTGATCTGTAGGATGCCCTACATTTTCTAGAACTGGCCACTCATTGCCTTTCCCATCTCTTCCAGGCCAACATGGCATCACAGGGAAGTCAGACAGAGGACTGAACTCTGTTGGGCTTCCGTATGACACACATATGAATTGTTATTGCTAGGTAGGCGCTCCAACCACTCTAGACCCTGTAATTCCCACATTGAGTCTGTGGTAATGGCAGATCAACTTTGCCATGCTTCATCTTTTTCAAAGTTTAACAATACATTTCCTAATATGGATTTCAGAATGATTTCAGGCTCTCTGAAAAAAAGCTTAGGAATTACAGGAAACACAAGGAAGAAAAAGAAACACTCCTCCTTTCATACTTCTATTGCAAATATTATATATAAATACACATGCATTTATATGTACACACATATTTCTGAATCAGGGATCTTATCACACAAAATGTGCTGTTATTATTTTTCACTCAACACTCAATTTAGAATTTTCCCTGCCTTTAAGTCTTCTATAACAAGAGTTTTAGAAATGCACAATATTCTACAGTATTGATATGCCAAACCCTATTTAGTCATGTTCTATTGTTAGATGCTTGGAGTTCTTTTTTTCCCTTGTAACTGTCATCTGTTATATCAGGACTGCACTTGCTTTTAACAATTTTTGCACATCTGTGATTTTCTTTTCCCCTAAGGGTAAAATCTTCAAAGTGGAAAATAGTGACTTCTTCAGGCTATTTTAAAAGTTTCATGGATTTATATTATCCTTGATTGTTTAAGAAGGAATCATAGGATTAAATCCATCATCACACTATAGGTAGTGGTGGTAGAGGTTTATGATCTTGGTTAAATTGATAAGTTAAAATGAATATTTCATGATTCTATAAATTTAATTTTCATTGTTTTGATACTGAATTTTCAAGTATTTTTCTTTTATGTTGACTGGATTTTTTTGTGTCTATTATTATTACTTCTATTTTATATTTATTAATACTGGTGTTTTATGTGCTGTTAATTAAAATATCTTTTCATTATCTTGTAAACTCTCAATTAACATAGTTCACAGGCTTTTGTCTGGCTTTTATGTTTTAGCAATAAAATTTTTATTTCCTCTTATGAGACTAAATATTTACAACATTTTTTTTCTTAGGATCTCATCCTTTGTCTCTTGCTTAAAATAAGTTAATGTAAAGTGCATTCCTCTTTAGTTTTTGTAAGGCTGAATTTTTAACTGATTTAGAATTTATTTTGATCATAAAAAGAAGGTGGTACTTAGCATTTTGAGGGAGCAGAGGTCTAAGAACTCTTATGAAATGTCTCCTCTCCTTTTGCTTCTATTGACTATGCACATATTTTAAGATTTAATTCACTTTCTGGTCTTTCCTGCCTGTCTACCCTTAGGCCAGTGTCATTGTTTCAGTTACTATACTTTTTAAATCTGTTTTAATATCTAGCACTTCACATACCTGAATATTTCTTTTTGACTTGGAAGTTACCTCTTAATATCTATTTTTCCTTCTGTTTTTAAATATGTTTTTCTCTTTATTATGTAGATATATAGATTATAGATTATATAGTTGTGAATGTTCTTCTGGTGTTGAAATTTATTTTCTCTGGTCTGAATTCTCTACCTCACTGCCTTGCAAAAGTATTCCTGTGTAGACCACAAATCTCTATTTTTTCCAGTTACATATTGCCAGTTATATATCACATCCAATGATAGTGATGATCAACCATCATTCCTCTTAAGTTTTTATTTACCCTTCTACATTTCTACTGTGACTTTAGCTCTTCTCCTTCCTTCTAATTATATGGTATTTGTCTTTTTACCTATATAGGTAAATAGCGCAGACTCTTGAAGAAGTCATACTTTTTCAAACTAGGATTTCTATCTCATTTTTGTCTTATGGGATTTGAAAGTGCCCACATGTTCTCTAGAGACATGAATGACATCAGTGTGAGCAGTTAATCTGAATTTATATTTTGATACACAGTTCCTTTAGATCTCATTGTCAAGCAAGGATAACAGTTCTTGCAGATTTGCTTCTGACAACAGCTCTGTAATCTGTGCTGGAAACTATCTTGTTTGTAGGGATCACCTCCATAAAGTCTGTATTTCTCTCCATAAATTGAATAATAGACCTTACATCAAAATCGAATATAATACTGTATAACATTATGTGAGAACTTTAATAAATTAGGAAGTTAGCATATATGTTTTGCAAATAAGTTTTCTATCCCATTTATTTCACATTTCCCCTGACTTGCTCTTTTAGTGACTCAAAGTGTCTATAACTGTTGGATATTTTCTAGACACTGTGAGTTAAGGTGGAAATCTTCTAAGAGGTAGTATAACGTGGTTAAGAGCAGCATTGGTAAACTTTTTCCTCTGTGAGGCAGATCAAAACTACTTTTGGTTTTAAAGTCATGGATCTTTATTGCAACAACCAAATTCTTTTATCTTAGTGAAAAGGTCATGATAATTTATAAATGAATGCACACAGCTGTGTTCCAATAGAAATTTACATTTACAAAAACTGATGATAGGTAGAGTTTGTTCTGTGGCACATATTTTGCTGACCTCTTGTTAAGATTCTAAGCTCTAGAGCCAGGTTAAATGGAAATGAATATAGCAGTGCTCCCTTATCCATGGGAAATATGTTCCAAATCCCAAAGTGAATACCTGAAACCATGGATAGTGCCAAACTGTGTGTGTGTACATACAAACCTATGATAAAGTTTAATTTATATCTAGTAAGAGATGAATAATAGCCAGTAGTAAAATTAAATAATTATAACAAAAAACTGGAATCAAATTTTGTGAATATTACCTCTCTCTCTCACACACAATCTTATTGTATGTAATATTTTTGGTCTACCGTTGATTATAAATAACTGAACCTGTAGGACTGGGGGTTGCTTTCTAGGTATATGATGTAGGGTAAGTTTCTTAACCTCCTGGTCTCACAAAATTAGTGCATCCATATATTGAGAATACTTTAGAATCTATTCTAAAAAGATCATTTTGTGAATAGAAGGTTAGATAGACAGAGTCTTAGAAGATATGTGCCTGGAACATAATAAAACTAAAATCAGTGCTAAATAATTTAGTTTGAGACCAATATACTAAAAAGATCATTGAGAAATTCATCACTCGATGAATGTTTCCAGGTAGTTTAAAATGTTATTAATACACCTTTTCCTTGATTACTATTTGTCCAGACCTTGGGCTCTCCCTTATCCCTCCTTAATGTAAAATCTTTTAAGAATTGTCAGTGGAAGGATAAATTGGCTTGCTCTGTTGCTTTATTTTCTGAAGGGGAAATCACAGTGGCAACAAGGGTCTTCCCAGGATACTTTGTAATGTAAAAAAAAAAAAAGGTTTGCTTTGCTGCCTCTACAGAGATGCTCATTGGGTGTATTTCTTTTCACATGAGTCAAGATCTTATTTACTCCATTGTTTCTTGGCTAATTATTTCCAGCACGACACTGATTGAGCTGTTAATAAAGTGTGAAGGTGCCTTGCAGACATGTTCTGAGTCTTAAAGAAGCCATCTACATCTCACGGCAAATGCTGTGTCCTCCAATCCCCCCAATATTCTGGTGATAGCATCTACAATTGTAAAATTAATCAGACTTCTCTCAGTGACAGAAATGTTAATGTAAAATTTTTGTCACAATTACTAGGAGTGTTACTGTAGCTTCTTACTTGTAATTAATTTCTCCTTCCTTTTCTTCATCACTGGGTTAGACTTCTTTTTAATAGTGATAAATGAAATAGCTGCCTGACCTTTTTTATTTAAAATAAATTACTTTACAAGAAAAAAATTACCTCCAGGTAATCAACACCTTCAGATAAACAGGGGAACATGGGATATTAGGTACTTTATTGTTTCTCTTTCTTTCTCTCTTTAATGTGTGTGTCTTTGGTGATTGAAATGACAAATGGGGAAGAGAGAAATAAGCCTACTTTTATGGTGGTGGAAGTTCCCATGTGAAACTAATTTGGGTTGTGGTGGTGGATTTATGGGTACTGGGAAACACCAGCAAAGAGTGTGATTCTAAGGAGAGACTGTAAATTAGAATAAAAGAAAGGAAGCAAGATGTTCTGTTTACTTGAACAGTAACTAAAAAGTTTAGAGCCTTGTCAGTGTGAGCGAGGCTATTCCAAGTGTGGGTTGCAGACCAGCTGCTTTGCCAACACCTAGGAGCTTGCCAGGAGCATGATGCAGATGCAAAGTTTCAGAACCTGCCCCCATCCCACTGAATCTATACAATTGTCATGTAAACTGTGTAGATAATTAGAGTTTGAAAAACACTGAAGCTGAAACTTAAAAATGGTGTCAGGGGAGACAGGTTCAGGTGTAGTAAGTTTATGGTAAATCGCTGATACTATGCAAAGAGTAAGAGGATACGATCCAAGGTGCATATTTGAAATTCATATTGTGGATCATTCAAGATCTACAGGTAGAAAGCAATACCTGTGAACAGGAATTGCTTTTCTAATGCCCCTGCAAAAGACCTAGCTCTGGTATGAATAAGAGAACTGTCAGTTTTTGAAAGGAAGAGACCATCCTACTCTCACAGTAGGATCCACATATAGTGAATGGATGAAAAGGATAATGGACTCTATTAGACCCAATTGTAAAACTGCAAAGCCATTGGCATATGGATGTAAAGAGCTACATGAAGCAGGTTTATTTGTTAAACTAGAGTGATTGTAAAAGAATGAATAAGGCTTTTCTGCCTCTTGAAATTAAATGATGGAGGATGGCAGAATATCACCTGGTTGACATGCAGACTGTGAACAACATGTAGCAACACTTATTGTAGGTTCATAGCAGGTTGGTCCCCACCTTGAACACTGGAAGTACAGCTATGAAGATAATACAGGTTTTACTCTACAGAAACACACAATCTGAACATGGACAGTGGGCAACTGACTTAATTTTCTTCTAAGGCTCACCCTTTACTTCCTTTGAAATAGCTTCCTCTTCCCAGAAATCTAGTTAATGGGCCCATATTTACCTTCCAGATGTTATCACCAGTAAAGCTAATGAACAATGGTGAGCTCTGGAGCCTCTCTGAAGTAAGTTGGGACAGCTTCAGTGCAACTTTGTGATGTAAATTGGAATGGATTTATTTGTTCCTGTTGTTATTTATAAACAAGGTAGTTAAAAAGACTGGATTTTAGAACTTTCATCCTCAGCAGAGGACTGTATGTTTAAGGATTACATGTACAGTGGTTTTCTGGGGAAAACAAGAATGGCTTGGGATCTTTGTTGTGAAATCCTGTCAAAAATAATTAGGGAATCATGTAATTACAAAGTATGTATCTAGATGGCCCCCAATGACTTGTTTCTTAATGTGGGATTAGTTTTGAAACATTTGAAATAGCAGTGAAAAGACAATGTTTTTTGAAAAAATTTTAGAAAGCTAAAATTTGTTGTGGTTTAATGATGTCTTAATGGCAGTGTGGTTTGGATAGGATTGTATTCTTTAACTCTATTGTTTACTTGTATGTTCTCAGATCAGGTGTGCTGAGAGGAGGTTCTACAAACAAGCTAGCATTATTTTTTTAAAAGCAGGCTATGTCATAAACTTATACAGGTAAGATGGTAGGGGATTACTGGCAGCCCCCAACTTCATAGGGAGGTACTTGACTAGAGATTGGGCCCCTCTGGCTCTTGATAAACCAAGTTATCATTAACACACACATGCTGCTGAATATATTACTTCATTCACCAAATGGAGACTTAAAATTACTTTGTAACATGCCAAATTAGGTTAATTATCTTATAAGAGTGTTTTGGAAAAACTCTAAATGTTCTGTAATAAGTCTGCAGGGGACCTGGTGTGAGCCAGGTTTTTTTATTTTATTTTTTTTAAGTCATGCATTACTTTGCTGCTACTTTCATTACTGCTCCCAGCCTGAGTGACATCAATACATATCCCTCATGGTACCTTCTTCGTCTGCCAGGCCATTGTTGCTTTCACATACAAAAAGGCCAGCCTATTTATGTGTCTTTCCTATTTTTCCACCTAAAATTGCAGGTCCCTGGAGGAGGTTGTCCTGAGCTACGATGGCCCTCAGTTCTACAATTTATGGGTTCCCACCCACTTGTTTTTATATTTTGATTAAGATATTTCAGTTTGGCAGGGAGCCTCATGAAGGCGGAATACGGCCTTATGTATCATAGAATTCTAGCATAGGGCCCAAGTTCTAGCGGAGGCACCAATTGTCAGCATGTGGATGAGGGATACCCCACAATCCCCTGGCTTGCATACTCTAAAGGAATCCAACCATCCTTGTGCACAAAGGAAAAGCAGGTTCATTAGTGTGAAAGCTTTAACAGAATAGAGATGAAAGAGAAGAGAGGATAATTCTCTCCTAATAAGTCACCCCAAACTGTCCTCTTTGTGGGGAAATGCCCAGCCAAACAGAGTCGATCTCAGGGGGAATCATTGAGGCCCCTGTTCTTGCCAAAGTCTGCATGCCTTCCGGCAAATGACAAGAGTGAAGGGGCTCTGAAGCCGGTCCCAAATACTGGACAAAAGGAGATACCACCTTTGGTAGCTAACAGCTACCATTGTCAGCCTCCCCAAGATTCTCTGAACCATGAGTCTCAAGTGTCACTACATTTCTTTTCTCCACATGTCTCCTTCCCAGTAGTAACAGGGTGCAAATAGGGCAATAGGAGTAAGAGTTCTCTTTCTCTTCCTTTAGTCCACCTGCTCTGTTAAGCAGCTTCCTTTGGCCACTCAGCCTGCCCCTCATTCCCAGTAGTTTGTTCAAGGTGACTGCATGTAAGTGGGGGACCTTTTATGGAGATACCTCTGCATCACAGTGGGGATGTTTCTCATGGAAGCTGGCCAAGTGCATTCTGTCATAAGAATGAAACATTCTGAATTGATAGGATGTATGACAATTCCTTAAATCTTTGTTTTTATGGGATAAACTCAACACTCTCTAGCATTTCCTTCAAAATTCTCCAGCAGCAACTCTTCTGCCAGTTCTCATGTTATTATCTTCTATAACTTTATTCAGATTTTCAAACCCTGAAGGCATTGAACCTGCTCTTGATTTTGGATTTTCAACTTTTTCTGGAACAGTATTCTCCCTTCCAAACTTGCCTTTCATACTGTTTTGCTTGTTAACTTCTACTCCTTTTCAACTCTCTGCTCTGGTATCCCTTTTCTGGAAAGCCTCTCTTGAGTTCCTACTTCTGGTTCAGTCCTCTGTCTTTTTCCTTAGCATATCATCACCACAATCCTAAATTATTTGGCATTTTTTCCCTTCCAAACTATGAACTCATCAAATACAGACAATCATCCTTGTGTTATTGTTTGATCCCCAGCTTTAAGCACAATACCCTATACTGAGCAGGTACTCTGTTATTTTGTTTTGAAAATAAGTTACCGTTGCTCCATCAGAGGTAAGTGAAGAATCATTAGCTCTAGATTTGGTGGGCTCATTAAGAATGGAAGGTTAACTTTGGAGGAACTTCCACCAAAAGATTTGGAATGTGTGTATGGCTTGTCGAGCATCTATCATTATTATGGCTGAGAATATCTGGGCCAAAGCAGCTGAGCAGGCTTTCTGGAGCAGCCAGTATTGTTATGTCAGGACCCCAGGCATTAGATAGACCTCCAGCATCCAAAGGCAGAAACCTTTGAAGTCTGTGATTTTCCAGAACTGAATGAAAGGAAAATCTCCTGTGAGTGGTGAAGGATGGTTATCCCTCTCAATTTCCCCAATTCCTTTCTTACTCTCCAAACTGGAGTAGCTCTGCTGGCAAGAGAATCTGAATAATTTGTTCTCAGAGATCTTGGAGAAAGTAGAATATTTTATTTCACTTTATCCTCTGATATTATCACCAAAAGATTCCTTGCTGGGTGTGTATGAGAACTTTTTTCAGTCAGTGTGTGAAGGAATAGCTCCAGATTAGTAGAATGGCCGGGGAGAAAAGAATTGTTGTCATTTTCTGGACATTTCTTATGTTCTACGTAGTGAGTTCCGCCAATGTAGGCTTTGCATCTCATTTTAATGCACTTGGCAGGATATTACTGTCCCCAGTTTATCAATGAGGAAGTCAAGGCCACCAAACCATCTCAATTTCCTACAGTGATAGTGTTTTCCCCTGTAGCAAGAGGAGAATCACAGTGAATATGGAGAAGGTTCATTTTGGTTCATTTCCAATGCATGCTCATTAAAGCAAAGAGAACTGCTATAATGGCTCCTGTGTGAGATCAGCCCCTTCCTCCTGGAGCAGAACAGCTGTGTGGGAAAAACAATGGGAGCGGGCAGCAGTGTGCTTCTTAGGGCCTGTGATGAACTGATTGGAGGATGATATAGGCAGGGGAGTGGGTCACAGCTGTGGGATCAAGAGGCTGACCCTACAGCACACAAACTGGTGACAAACAGCAGAAAGGGGGCGATAGGGGTCAATAGGGACTCCAACTCACATACACTGAGTTCCAATGCGAAGAAGAAGGTACTGAGTTAATTTGGTCACGTTTATGCAATTTCTTCATTTTAAGGCAATATTCCTAACTTTTCTTGAGTTATTGAAAAGTGCATAAATTGCTACTATTATTTTAAAAAATTATAATGAACTCTCAATAAACATTAGCTAATGTGTTAAGGGTTGATTAAAGACTGAACTGTGTGATCCTGATACTCATTGTTGAGACCCTAATTCCAACAGGATTGTATTTGGAAACAGGACTTTGGGTAAAGAATTAAGATTAAATAGGTCATAAGGCGCCAATGTGCTGATAGAACTGCTGTCTTTATAAGAAGAGGAAGAAATGCCCAAGTTTTAGGGGGAAGGCTGCAGTCTGCAAGCCAGTAGGAGAAACATAGCCAGACATAATCCTGCTGATACCATGATCTTGGATTTCTAGTCTCCAGAACTTTGAAAATATACATTTGTTGTTTAACCTCCCCAGTCTGTGGTGTCTTGATAAGGCAGCCCTAACAGACTGCTGCAGGGTTCTGTAAGACTTAACCCATCTAATCCTTATAACCAACCTGTGAGGTAGGTATTATTGAGCCAGTTTTACTGATGAAGACACTGATGCTTAGGTAGGCTAGTTAAGTTAGAAGTGTCAAGTAGTAGAACTAATGTTGGGTAGCCTTTACTCCTAAACTTTATGAGCCATAGTTTTCATCAAAGAAATTGAAGTGGCATTATTTTCTTGCCTTAGATGGATTACTTTCTGTTGCTGTGCTACTAAATGTAGTATTTTACCTTCAATCTATCGCTGCTACCCAATAAGGCAACTGGGATGTAACAGTTCTCATAACCTCAGTGAATAAAAGGTTCAGAGGCACTGGAAGTAAAAGATAAGGTGGGGACTATGTGAATCATTACCCATTTCATTGTATTGTTTTAATATATTTTCCTCCAATTAAATAAAATATGTAATGCTCAGCCAGAAAATTCAACTGCATCACGAGTAATTGGATACATTTTGAACAATAATTATAATTCTTGGGCAAGTCATTGTGAAGAAAAGATACAGAAAGATACTGTTCACTACTGAATTTTTTAGACAGAAATGTAGCAATTAGTATTTCTCCCAAACTAAATAAAGTAAACTCTCTTGTGACTATATTGCAAGAGTAATCTTGTAGTCTTCACTCCAGAATTGAGCTGTTGACCTGAAAGCCTGTAGTCTATTTCTGAGCTATTTTTACTTCCTGGCGGATGACATTAGTGAACCTAAATCTTTAGAAAGAAATCATTCCCCCAGTTACTTTGTTTTAATTCTTCCATTTAAAGAGGATCGGAAGTTCCTTGGGCCTATTTTATGCCTTTTCTTATGAGCTCTGGAAAACTTCTTTTCCTACATGGGGAAAGCAAGTGCATGCCTTTTGCAGTCCTTTGAAATACTGTCACTAAAGAAATCATTGACATAGATATTGATAAAAGATGGCAGAGCCACCCACATTAAAAACAAAAAATCCTATTCTTTAATGATCAAATTCACTGCGATCTCCACTATGCAGTAAATGACGCATATCATGTGATAAGTGACCAAAAAAAGTTGGTAAGTACATTTTTGGTGCCAGGTAAAATTATCTAAAATAAGCAAACATGAAACATTGTTTAGATGTTGACAGCTAACTTGATTGTGTAGTTACTTTTCAGGTGGCTGGGGATATGAAGCTGAATGTTAGTAGCAAATTATCTAAGACAGCATGTTTAAAGATCTAATAGAATAGGATCCTTTTTACAAATTCATAATCCAACATGAGTTTTCAATAATCATTTCTTCAAGTGAGATAAACCTCTTTCCTCATTTTAAAATTCCAATCAGAAGTCGCTTAATCCTTTCGTTGTCTTTGATTTCTTTAACTACCTTTGTGGTAGTTAAGCTTTAGAATGCTAGAACTAGAAGGGAACTGAGAGGAGATATAATCCAAACTTCCGATTGTACAAACGAGGAACGTCAGAGTAGCTAGTTTGTGCTCACATACCTATTAATGGCAGAATCTGGACTAAATCCCAGATGTCCTGGTTCCTAGACTTTGCTTCCAATCTTGTAAAGGGGTCATTACTGCTATCATTTGAAATCAAGCTATGTCTAAATACTGCTGGGTTTAGTCTCTTTCCAAGATTGAAGTGTAATTGTCTAAAGCATCATCTGTTATTCTGCCAGATTCAACACAGTACTCAATGGAAACCCTATCCTAATTTAAGTCAGATCAACTGATATTTTGTTTGTTTTCCTTATGTGGCATGACATATTTCAGAATGAATGAGTTCTACTCACTGGACTTCTTTCTAGTTTGGGTATTATAGTACACTAAAATAGTTCTTTCTAATATCCTCTTTGAAGTAGAGGAGTTTTACATAGATACTCAAGGATATGTTTTATGATAAAGATAGTTTGTGTGCATAAGCACATACCAGTAGAAAGAGGAGTCTGCACTATTGTGCTCACATATTTGACTGAATGTGGAATGGAGTGTTGAGGCTTGAGATCATATGGAGGTGCAAGTCTCATTTCATTGTAACCCCTCTCTGGCCTGAGGCACTTTTCTCATTGTAACCCTCCCTGCCACAATCTCTCCTACCTTGAAGGGAGTTTACAGTCATGACTGGATATTTTCCAATGAGTTGAAAAATATCCAAAGGTAGATAGTTTATTAATGTCAAACATTTGAGAAGCTGGTTAAAATGCAGGGGTGGAAACAAATGTTCCTGCAAACTATGTCATTGATAGAAACAGGCAAAACCCCACACTGCCACACAAATGCCACCCTCCCTGCCACCCAAACACTTTACCTTATGTATGTATATTGAAACACAAGGTTCCTGAAACTGGAGATGAAAGTTATGCGCTATCTGTCCCCTACTCCACAGTGCTTGTGGGTTTATACACCAATTTTGCTCATTAGTTCAGAGGACTTAATGAGTTCATGATGGAGTCCATTGGGAATCTCAAGTTACGAAACCATAATTGGCATGTTAACTTTATCCTGGAATATACAACTTGCAAACTTTGTGGAAACTGTCTTTGAATCTTTTTTTAATTTAATTTTATTCTTTAAAATATTTATGTATATATTTCACATCATTGTGATCCTTGGGGGTCCCCTATTACCTCCCCTCCCTGGTCACTCCAGCTGGTCCCCTCCCACAGTCGTGTACTTTCATTTGGTTGTCCATATATTAGTGAAACCATTTGGTTTCTGTCTTATTCCTTCTGACTTGTTTCTGTCAGAATGATTTCTTCTAGGTACATCCATGTTACCAAAAAATCATCAAATTTGTCATTTTTTATTGATGCATAATATTCCTTTGTGTATATATACCACATCTTTTCCCAGTCATCTGTCTTGGGGCATTTGGGTTGTTTCCAGGACCTTGCAATCATTAATAGTGCTGCAATAAACATCCGAGCACAGGTGTCCTTTTGTACCCACATTGAGGTCTCTTTTGGGTAGATTCCCAGAAGAGTGATTGCTGGGTCAAATGGTAGTTCCATTCTCATTAGTTTGAGGGTCTTCCACACTGCTTTCCATAGTGGCTGAACCAGTTTACATTCCCACCAGCAGTGTAAAAGCATTCCTTTCTCTCCACATCCATGCCAGCACTTGTTGATGTCTGTTTTTTGGATGTGGGCCATTCTTTTTGATGTAAGGTGGTATCTCATTGTATTTTTGATTTGCATTTCCCTTACTGCTAATGACATTGAACATTTTTTCATTTGGACTTCTTCTTTGGAGAAGTGTCTTTTTAGATCTTCTCCCCATTTTTTAACTGTGTTCTTTGCTCTGTTTTTGTTAAGTTGTGTGAGTTCTTTGTGTATCTTTGTTATCAAACCCTTGTCACTTGTATGGAGGTTGAAAATTTCTTCCCACTCAATTGGGATTCTTTTTGTTTTTTCTTTTGTGTCTTTTGCTGTACAGAAGCTTTTTAGTTTGATGTAGTACCAGCTGTTTATGTTTTCCTTCATTTTTTTGCCATCTATGAATGTGGCCAAAAATGATGCCTGCAGGAAACACACTTAAACATAAAAGATAAGTACAGACTAAAAGTAAAGGGCTGGGAAAAGTTCTACAAGCAAATGGCTCCCAGAAAAAATCAGGAGTAGTCACACTACTAGCAGATAAAGTAGACTTTAAGCTAAAAAAGGTGACAAGGGATAAAGAAGGATACTATATATTGGTAAAAATGGTCAATACATAACAAAGACATAACAATTATTAACATATACTCACCAAATGAGGGAGCACCAAAATTCATCAAACAACTACTAACAGCACTGAAAACTGATATCGGTGAAAATATGTTGTAGGTGATTTCAACACACCACTCTCACCAAAGGACAGATCAACAAGACAAAAGCTAAACAAAGACACAAAAGCCCTAAATGAAGATCTAAACCATGTGGACCTAATAGATAACTACAAGACACTGCACCCCCAAAGAAAGGAATACACATTCTTCTCATGTCTTCGAATTCTTGCTTGAGCTTTAAATCATGAACACTGGTAAATGCCTGACTTAGTCCACAGGGGTGTAGATCTATATGTAAATAAACAAGAAATAAATTGCTTATGAACATTCTTTAATTTTTTAATGGCAGATTAGATATAAAATGTCTGGCAATGAGGAAGTGCCTAAAATACCTTAACTCAGAAGCACACACTTTAGTTAGGAGCAAAGTCAAACTAACACATAAAATGGTTGGTTGATTAAAAATGTAGCAAAGTTCACTATGTGGGATTCAGAAGGCAGAGCAAACTCCTTGGATCAGAATGATAAAGTCTTTGCAGAGGTGGCAGAAATGATCCATGATTTAAAACACAAATAATCTTTAGGTAGGTGGAGGCAAGATGAGCCGTGCTGTGAGGATATTTTGAGCAAGGGAACAAAGCATAAGCAAAGCTCTTAGGGAGAATGTCAACTTAAATAAGCAAGAATGTGGGGAGTGAGTTTAAGGAGTGAAATGTTTCTCATTCTAGCATAAATGTTCATAGCTGGTGGTGTTACTGACCGCATTCTTAAGGAGGAAGAGTGGTTATATAATCAGTCAAGCTAATTGGCCACAGTTTGGAATTAGACATACATAGATAGTATCATTCTCTGAATGCTGTTAGCATTCTCAACTCAAATAAATCATTTTCTCCTCTCTGCAATTTTTTTCAATTTGATATTATTTGCTAGCTATCAGCAGCTCTTAAAAGATTTCAACTGCTGCCACAACTTAGTTATCTTAATTTTTATTCTTTAATAAGAATAAAATTTCAATTTTCGGGTTGATATTCAATTCGGAATACATACATTCAAGTATTTATACCCATGCATTGGCACATATATGTTCACTTGCATAGGGATAAAAAATGTAGGAAAAGAGTCTAAAAGATTTATTCTAAAGTGCTGCACCAGGAAATGGGATTGGATGATGGTGATACTAAAGGGGAAACTTGTTCCTATTCTACATACTTCTGTATTGCTTGAATACCTTAGAATAAGCATATATTACTTTTGTAATTAAAGGAAAAGAAAAAAGGAAATAAATTGAATTCAACATACCTCCAAGTAAAATGAAGCCTTTTCATCCTTTCGAAGGTAAGAAGAAAAACAATTGTGCCTCAAGGGAAATTTATTTTATCAGAACCTGTGCTGATTTATATATATATACACACACACACACACACACACACACACACATATATATATATATATATGTGTGTGTGTGTGTGTGTGTGTGTGTGTGTGTGTATATCCTGTAATGAAGCATCTTGCCCTGATTTCTCATAGGCTTGCTTTGTTTAAATATGCAGATCTCTGCAAATAATCTGTGGTAATAGGAATTGGTATTTGTTAGACTGACATCTCACACACTGGCAGGTACAGGTGCTTAGTTGATGATATTCCCCTACCACCCCCCCCCCCCAGTCCAGCATGCAGTTTGACTTTTTTCTTCATTAACTAGTTTTACTGTAATCTCTGTTCTCTTCCACCATATGAATAAGAAATTATACGGTGTCTTCAGGTACAAAATCACTTTGGTCTACCTTTAGTATACCAGCAGAGCTTTCAACTTCCCTTTGAGTTCTAATTACTCTTTCATACCCAGCATTAAATGCAAATTCTTGGTGCAATGTGAGTAACCAGCCAAATAGAGCTTGCCAATCAGGGAATGTATCTTACATAGATAACTAGATGAAAATTGGAAAAAACTGACTAGTAAATTAAAGGATTATGATCAAATACATTTGAGTGATAGAAGTTTGTACATGATTATGTTGTAATATCATGGGGCATACAGGCAAACAAAATTGCATTTCTAATCTGACTAATTTTTACTGTGCAAAGGCATACATTTAATGAAAACACATGATTTAAGATGCTGTGTCAGGAAAGCCAGGATATGGGGCATCCTATTTTTGACACTATACATTGTTTCAAGGAAGTAGAAAAAGAATGGTAAAGAGAAGTGGGAAAGCCCCCGGGTAAAAAAAAAAA
>PVHY01006389.1:0-72202 GCA_004024945.1 Uropsilus gracilis | reverse complement strand
CCGGCAGAAGTGTGGCCAGCGTGGAGAGTGTGGCGTTGTAGCAAGGTGCTGTGGGGAGCTGGTACCTAGAGACGGCCAGCGATTTGGAAGGCTGATTCCTTCATCAGCCACCGTGGAAGAAGCTTGAAGCACCTGGGAGAAGTCGAGCAGCGTGGGACACTGAGAGAAAAGAAAGAGAAGACGCCGGCGAAAGGACTGGACTTTGCCAAAGTGCCTTCCTCTGAGGTTCAGAGGGGCAAAGGAACCGTCATTGGACTGTGCCTTGGGGACCTTCGGGTCTGAGAATGGTGACTGGGGTAAGATAGCTGCCACGTGCGGCTTTCACGACGTTTTGTTCTCCCTGTTCAGCTCCCTTGTTCATAAAAATCACCTGTGGTTAATTGGTATTTGGACTGGCAACTGCTAGGCGCAGGTGCAACTGCTAGGCGCAGGTGAAACGGACCTTGGGGTTTGCAATTCGGAGGCTTGCCCCTCCCTTCGACCCGATATCAGAACTAGAAAAATTCATTAGCAGAAATAAGTCAAAAAGAAAAAGAAGTACAGGATGGTCTCACATATGATGGATATAGGGAAAAACAAACAAACAAATAAGAAAAATGAAAACAACCAATGGGACTGAACCATAGAGCAAGAGAGGAGGAGGGGGAAGAAGGTGGGGGAAGTGAAGAGCACAAAAGATCAAGATAGTTAACAAATGTTAGTGAAGTGGGAAAGCCCCGGGGTACACAATAATGAACTAATATAATATATATATATACACATATATACATAAATATATGCAAAAAAAAAAAAACCACACATTTACCAGATATCAGAAGAGAACAATGGGCCAAACAGCCAATAACTGAACATCAACTTAACCAACAACAAATCGCAGAAAAATGGGAGATGGAGTGAATGGAGGGGCGATACGGAGGGGGGATGTGGAGGGAGGAGGAGGGATCAATTAATGCACAAATGTGACAAATCAATAAAATGAATTTTTCAAATAAAAAAATAGTGCAATTGGGACAATATGGGTGGGTTGTGAGGTGATTATTCTAAATGAAATATTTCAGAAAATGAAAGGCAGTTACTGGATGGTTTTACTCATTTGTGAATATAAATAACCAAAGAAAACTGGCAAAACACAACAAAAATAACTGAGATTCTGTGCAAAATATGGAGTCTACCAGAGGGGATATGGGGTCTGGGGTGGTGTAGAGGGGAAATGCGATAGTGTACTAGTACAGGAGTTCAGTGGGGTGTGTGCAAACCATGTGAAGGTATAAAGCTGTACTCTTGAAGTTGTATAGTTTTGTAGATGAATGGCAAACTAATAAAATGTGATTGAAAATAATAAAGAATGCACAGTAATCAGAAAAAAAGAATTTTAAAAGGTATTAAGGTCTCACTTGTATATTTTACTTTTACTATGCATACTATGCCTCCAAACTGTTTCCATGCTGGTTTCCCCCATCTTTGATAAGATAAAGAAGCTAAGATATTAAGGGTTTTCCAGGTTATACGTCTCATGGAAAGTGAAAAGAGCCTATTGTGTCACTGATAAGAGGCTTGGAGAAATAACAGTCAGAAACAATTTTCTCGTTTGGGGGACTGTGATGAATGAGCCTTAAGAAAGGAGAGAATATATATTTCAATTCTGAACTAGCTTTTATCTGCTTCACCTCAAATTTAAGACAGTTAGTCTAAGATTGAAAGCGCCTTCATCCTGACTACAGGTGTCATTCCTTGGTCTAATGCCTGGTGCATTCTTCACCCTTTTCCAACCTCTGATACACCTGCATTGTATTAGTTGACTGGTTACAATCAACTGACTGACTCAGCTACACTACTCAGGGCAACTGTTGAAGGTAGAAAGCTAGCAGAAGGAAAAGCCAGGATATTTCTCTGCATCCTTCTCTTTCAAATTTGGAGAATATGTCTAGTAGTTATATATTCTATGTAACTCCAGTTCACATTAGACTGGTTTGTGGGCAGTCAACTTAGTGACTCCAGTTTCTTTTGCTATACTGCCTTCCTCTATTGCCCAGAAAGTATTGACTATAGTTGCTTTCTGCTGCCACTAATCTGAATTGCCTGTTTGTCTTTTAATAGACTTAACAGGTTTAATAGATGTTTTTATTAGATTTAACAGGCTTAATAGATTCTTTACATGTGTTATTTCTGATTTAAATACTCAGAAAGGCTTCGATTTTCCTAAATGAACACCCAGTCAATCTATATAAGAAAGCTAGGCATCAAAATTAAATTCTGGGAGTTTCCTGCTAACCAGTAAACTATACTGCTGTGACCTTCCATTATATTTTTCATCAACACATAGTAGTCTTACAGCTTGTTAATGAATTATTGTTGGGTTTGTAATTCATTTTCAGTATTGTAGCTACTGCCCCTACACTTGCTAAAAGGAATATTTTTCCCCACCTGCAGTTCTGAACTGAGGACCTAAAAATGTTGATCCCAGAACTTTTTAGAGCCTTTGGCTTTAATACTAGCTCAAGCTTGTAGGTGTTTTACAGCTGCATCTTAATTTTTTTCTGGATGTCAGTTTTGCTTGTCTGACTGGCATTCCTTTCTCCTTTAGCCTAGTAACTAAAAGTACATTGATTCCATATGCTGAGAGTGACAACCACTCCTCTCTGACCATTGATTGGCCATACTACCTGGACCTGACCAGTGAAGAATCTCCTTTAGCCTAGTAACTAAAAGTACATTGATTCCATATGCTGAGAGTGACAACCACTCCTCTCTGACCACTGATTGGCCATACTACCTGGACCTGACCAGTGAAGAATCTAGTTATACTCTATAAGGGAAGCATGCCCATGTACAAGTAGGTTCACTCAATTTGGGCAAATAGACACCCAGAGCCTTTGGTGGATTTTACAGGCTAGAGCCTCTCCCAGGGAACCAGGCACACAGTCACAATAGGCAGGGAGGCTGAGATGCAAGAGGCAGGTACAGGCAGGGATGGGGGGGTGAGGGAAGGCTGATAGGCTGGCAGGCAACCAAGACTCCCAGCCCCCAATGAATCTTTAAGCTTTCTCTTTCTATTCTCTCCTTCCTCTCACCTTCTCTCCCTCTGTTTTCTGTATCACACCACTCATCATTGGCATAGTCATAGAGGAGCTGCTGCTGCAGCTTTAAACCCCACTCTGAGGCTCAGGCATGCCCACTTACAAATGTGCACACTCGTGCTTTCTAGGCCCAGGTGTCTACAATTAGGAGTGTGAATGTCCAGTGTCCACCTCCCAATCACCTTCTGCATAAACACAATCCAGGCTACAGGTGTTAGCCACAGAAGTCATTGGCATAAAAAGGCAGATTAACTCATTTACCCTACCTCCTGACTGCAGTTATTAGGAAAGAGATTGGCAAAGTTAACCAGCAGGTCAATGAAAGCCCACATTCCCACCTCATTCATACTGGACTGTTCTTTTCCAGGAAAAGAATGCAAATGAATACCTCTTTCATTTGGATTTACTATGGCAGACCTGAGGACATAGTGCGTAGATCCTACAATAAGGAAAACTTAGGCAGTGGGGCTAAGAGTGTGCTCAAAAAAAAAAGAAAAAGAATGCAAGATCTACCTAAGTTTTTAATTTGGTCCCACTTGAGGTTCTATATAGCCACAACGACTTACAGTAAGTGGAAAGGTGAAATTTAAAAGATTCATGCATTTTGATTGGAAACAGGAAACTCTGTATTTGCTAGTTCCTGGTGGAGTTGTCTTCGTGTTTGTCAGCCCAGTCTTTGCTTGACTAAGAAGAGTACAGCAACTCAGGGCCCAGACTCCTTGCTTTGAGGCTGGTCCAGGTATACAAGACAGTAGATAGGCCATTAAGGTGAGCACAGATGGCAGTAAGATTAAGAAGACTCTAAATGAATCATAGAGAGAGAGAAATAAGTATCAACTATGATTTCCAAACCAGCTCCAGTTGCTGGAGCTGTCGTTCTTCCTACTAAATATTCTCCCAAGTGTAGGTTTAAGAAGCAGACCTGAGTAACACAACAAGTGAATAGTGGTAGTGGGAGATAGATACCCTTTGATAGCTAAACATTTTCTGCCAAACTGCACAATGTGAGGTCAATACACAAACTTTCAGCCAGCAGCTCCCACAGGATGGATGCATCTCCTGAGCTACAGAAACCCCCTTGCCAGAGGCCACACTCTTCCTGGAGTAGCTTGCACCCAGTGACTCAGTGAGGTGAAGGGGATGGGGTGGAGAGGCAAGAAATTCCTGACATTGAGTCTCACCTAAGACAACAATGAAAGCCAGTACTCACTGCAAATTTCCACACCAAATTGGGCAAGACTGTCAGAACTGACTTTCAGTTTGACATCTCCTTCCACCCATTTCCTCCTTCTCTATCTCTTCCTCTTCCCTTCAAAAGTTTGCATCTTTAATAAAAAGGTTGCACCACAAGTTTCAAATGAGCATCTGTCTATGGAGAATACAGCACATTCAAGTAATGGAGAGAAACTAATAGTGATGCTTGCATAAAACCAAATGTATGCATAGAATCTGCAATTTTTTTAGTTAAAAAATCTAAATAATTGACATTAATATTATGCTTGTGTTATTCCATTTTCCCTTTTATTAATGTTTATTAAGTAAAAAAATTGTATGCATTTCCTGCACACCTCTATATTATTTCTGTGAAGTGCTAAATAGTGTATGCATGTTATTTTAAATGCATTCTATCACAACTAGATCATTTTGACTGAAAAAAATAGAGAATATTGACTGTGTTTATTAAAAAATAAAAATTTACTAAGACTGGCCATGAAAAAAATAGAAATTTCATTTCACTTCACTGTGGCCTGAACCAAAGCAGGCACACTAGTGGTAGCTTTAGTCTCCTCTACTCCTGGTTTAATTATGAGAAAATATGCATCATTATCAGCATTTACCATGCTGGGTCAGAATTACCTCTATAAAGCACTTGGATTTTAACTGTTTCCATGGGAATATCTACCCAGTTCTTAAAATATTGTTTTTAAAGACTTCATAGGTACACTGAAGATCTCTTACCTATTTGTAAAGCCCAATATATAAGCAAGACCAGTAAGAGCAATAAATTACACAAACTTTAAACATCTTTGCAATTGATGAGCAAGTAAGTCTATTTACAAATGTTTTTTAGTTTATAAGTATTGAGAGATTTTTTTTGACACTCCAGTATCTAAATACATGGAGCAGCAATATGAATAAAGAAAACACCTAGTGGGAACTATCCGAAAAATAGTCATGAATGTTAGTTAGGGATTATGCTTAAAATGCCAATTTTCAAAAACAGGAAGGTAAAGAAAGA
This sequence comes from Uropsilus gracilis, assembly GCA_004024945.1. Taxonomy (NCBI): domain Eukaryota; kingdom Metazoa; phylum Chordata; class Mammalia; order Eulipotyphla; family Talpidae; genus Uropsilus; species Uropsilus gracilis. Next base: position 66,886 of record PVHY01006389.1, on the reverse strand, counting down.
ATTGTAAAGCTAAAATTTAATTATGTACTACTCTACAATGTATAAGGCACATAGGTTGGTCTTATTATCCAGTAGTCTTAAGCAACAATTGTACATAGTATAAGATAAACAAGTTATTCAAAATCACAATGAATAGACTATGGACCTGGAAGTTACTGTCAGTTCCTCTCTCCTTGTGGCTAAAAGTCATGGTGTCAGGCTGGTCTCACTGCACCATTCTGTGTGCCCCCTGAAGTCCAAACAATAATATAAACCACAACCTTTCCACTACCAACCACTGAAGTCCTCCACCATAATCCACTGTACCCTTCTCCAACTTGTTCTTCCCCTCACTTACATCCTCTGGTATCTTCAATACTACAGTCAGATTTCTAGAATCTATTATTGGTTTTATCTGACTCTTTGTTTTGTTTCTCTATATTCCATATATAAGTGACAATACCTGATCATTGTCCTCTCCTTCTGACTTACTTTGCATAGTAAAATACTCTCTATTGCCCTCCATAATATCACAACTGGCAAGAATACCTCTTTTTTCATAGACAAATAGAATTCTGCTAATGGACAACTTTAAAGTGTGACAAAAATTCCATTTTTAAAAGTACAAACCTATTAAATATCATTTTTAATTTTTCTCATTTCTCTAGCCAAATAAACCCAAATTAAAATAATTAAATGAAAAATTAAATACTATGATCCAAAAACATACCTCTAATAAAACCTACCATATTTCAAGTTAGTACCCTTTCTTCAACCCATTTAAAACTAAACTATATCATAGGTTGACAAGAAAGGCATGTTTCATTTTCTTTTGTTTTACTTTTCTCATTAAAGGTATTTGTTAGTAAGTGACTAGAAGAATAGAGACAAGTAATGAAATCATTCAGGGACAGTTCCCCAACTCCAAGTCAGACACCATTTGTAAAACTTCCTAATCCTGGACTTTATAAGATAATGTTGATTATTAGACATTTAGCAGTCTTGTTAACAATCTTCCTATGCTAACTGACAATTTGGAAAAAAAGAATTTTTTTTTTTTTTTTTGAGACTAGGTCTCGCTATTTTTGCCTGTGGAACCGCAGGCTCTCGTTGTCGGGGTACCACAGACTCAAGCAATCCCCAGCCTCAGCTTCCCAGGTAGCTGGGATTACAGGCGCGCACCACAACACCCAGCTTTTTTTTTTTTTTTTTGGAACTAGGTCTCACTACAGGCTCCAGGCGGAACTCGAACCGCGATCCCTAGCCCCGGCCGCTTCATAGGCTGAAGCTTACAAGCACGAGCCACCGTGCCCGGCCAAAAAGAAATATTTTTGTAGACAGTATTTTAAACAAATATCTCCCTGTTGTGTTTTAGAGTTAAGTATGCTTAGAAAGTTTAATAGACACCTGAATTTTGGCCTTGCAAGAGGATTTTTTGGTTTTTAGGTTGATGGCATTTTGACTATCATATATTTTTTTTAGGTCTGTAGAATCTTTCAGACCATCCTTAAAAACAAGACTCATCCTTGTGAAGAGGAATGAATCTTCTCTGCCCTGTGCTAGAAGAAAAAAAAAAAAAATGCAAAGCTCTTCAAGAATTTATGATGAACTCATATGCATTAAAATTTCACTCAGAGCAATAGAATGTTGATTCTCTTCAGAGAAAGAAATGAATCTTTATTTATTTTATTTATTCTGTGTGAGGACCAAAAAATATTATTACTTATTTATGATAAGAATAATCTGCAATTATTACAATGCTAGACATATAGGAAGTACTCAATATATTCTCACTGATTAGCATGTAAATCATGTATGAGTCTTTATGATATTTCTTAGATTAGGGAGTTCACAATACATATTATTTTTAAAAAAATCTGTCTAAATGTCTATCTTCATTGGCCTCAGTGAGAGGATATGTAACTTAAATTGAACTGATCTTTCATTGTGTCTATTCAGTATCCACAGAATAAATGGACAAGCAAGATATGCATAAAACATATGCATACAAGAAAAAGCAAATCAATATGTAGCCCCAAATATCAACAAAGAAGCATTTTTGGCACAGAACTGTGTTATTCAAGTTTCTGTGCAAAGAGACCTGGCCCTACCCCTTTACGGGCTGACAGTATACTGAGTTCTGGTCTCTGTATTCAAAACTGTTAAAAGAACAGTTTTTCTTTTCATCTTTAAAAAGATTCTTTCATCTTTCAAAGATTCATCTTTGATGAATGTGATATTGGCTTGAACCTTAATATATGCATAAATGAAATGATAGGGGAAGACATATCAAGTAATTTGTTTATGTATCCTGATAGAGGGAAGAGAAAGTTTTGGGGTATTTTATTATTTTGCTTATTTTATGTTTGCCCTTTAACTTCATTTAATCCTCATACTCCAATTTTTAATAAGGGATATATTTTCAATAAGTAAGCTCATCAAATCAATATCATTAATGTATATAAACTTCATATAACATTCTATAGGATACTATATTATGTAATTATCCTTTTCAAAGTTCAGTTTATATATACTGACCAAGATCTTAGTAATGTAAGTAGTACTGAGATCTTTTGGGTAAAGATTTATCCATAAGAACTAAAACATTGTTTTTCATCACATTGTTAACCTGAGATTAGATATGATTATATTAAAAATGCTCTAAACATTAGGCTTCTGAAGCAGAGCATATTTCATGAAATCCCAAGTGGTTTTTCTGATAAATGAGTAGGTGGTGACATAGACATTTTTAATTGACTAAATGACACTCTTTATGAGGATTGAATCAGTTATGGTTCATCAAGAAAACAAACCATTTTATGAATCATGGTTCTAAAGCTTTCCTAAAGAAGTAGGGGTTTATACATTTTATAGAAGAAATGGAAGAACAGAGATCAGGGAAACTTCTATCAAGGGTTAACGGATCTACCTCTGAAGCTAGACAAGTTATCTCAGCCTAAAGGACTAAAGTCTTTACTTAAAGCCCTTGTTGGAAGAGGCTACAAATCTCTAGTATCTCAGAAGCATCTCTGAACTGAGACAGTGAATTCACTTGGCTGCTGGTTCTCAAGAACTCACCTCTGAATGCACATCTGGTTGCATTATGTCTGCTAAATAATGATTTCTTCTTTTTTTAAATTACCTCATGGGGAAACTTAAATCTGGGCCTACTCAGGTATGGGAATTCTGAGAAATAAAGTTCCCAGATTCTTTATTGAAATTTAGGAGAGAGATTAGGCAGGAATGTTGGGTGTACAGTAGACTGCAGATAACACAACACAAGAATATTCAAATTATAGATGACTTTCTAAAATAATGCTAATGATAAGGTGTAATTACATTAAAAAGATACTTGTTTCATTAAAAATGGTGTAAAAGTATGAGGATCACAGAGTTTTTCAACACCGATTTAGAAATGAACAACAAACAATAGATACTAAAAAGGTACTAGAAAGATAAGAAAAGTTGAGGGAGGGGACATATTTGTCTTTCTTTAGTCTAACATTTCAAATTATTTGATAAGAAATTAAATTTTTCTTTATATACATCATTTTATTAACAAGGCCAACAGTCTCTTTTTGTAAAATTTCACGCCAGCAGATGGTTTCTGTATCCCTTAAGATTATAAATCAAACATATTCTTAAATAAAGAATACTAACAGTGATTTCTTATACCTTCTGACACTCTATTAAAATAACACCATTGATATTTTTAATATACAAATCCCCAAAGCTAAGAAAGTAGAAAGACATTGAAGGTGACAGAATTGAAAATTATGAAGGATTTTAAAGTATATTATTAACTAGAGAGTGTGATTTAAGCTATTTAAGCAGCATTACCTGTATACCAGTCAATCAAGAGGAGAAACCAGGGAAGTTTTAGAGGTTCTGGATGTTCCTGGAGGTTCCCTGTTGAGTTAGTTATTGTGGTCAATGGATGAATGGTAGAGAGTCAAGAACCCCAGATGGGTTATTTGGGTTGTGAAAGATGGGAGATACTCAGTAGATTAGAGGGTGAAACTGTTAATTCAAGGGGTTAACAACTGGCAAACCACTTCAAGAGGAAGCTAAGCTGATTTGGAGGAAATGATGAAGGTCTTAAACGCTATAAACTACAGTCCAACCAGCATAACAGGATTACTATGACCAGAGTTTCCACTGAACTTAAAAGGAAATTATGTGGCATACTTGTCAGTACCTTGCAAATGGCAAGATTCTATACACATACTACTTTCTCCTGAAATTGCCAGCCTTGTGATTGCTTCCTAAAATTAAGAAATTTGAAGCCCTTTATTTCATTTTTCCCAAAGAATACACATTGGAATCATTTCTTATTCATGCAAAAGGAGGAAAAAAAATAAAGGATGAAAAAAATATAATGTGAAATATAATATGAAAAAATATATATTTTTTCATATAATATGAAAAAAATAGTTACAGGTTTTTATATACCTTGAGTGATTCCCTAAATGTTTCTTGGTAAACAAAAATAATCTTTCTTGATCTAGCATAGCAACTCCAAAACCTCCAAGATTTTTATCAGAATAGATTCCACAATTCTGGAATTGCCATTTTCAAATATTAAAAACTGCTCTCTCTCTCACACCACCCCTCCCACATGCACACACGCAATTGCACACATAACTACCATCTTTATCTCTTCTGACTCTATTGATAAAGGTGCTGGCTGAGCCTTTAACCAACTCCTGTCCTGGGAGCCTGAAGGCCTGTCCCATAGCTAAAGACTTAGGTGCAGGAGCTAGGAAGAAGTTTTTGGTTTTGAGGCTTTGTTCCTGAGCCTTTACTTCTTTCTTTTACAGATTATACCCAGTATTCTTGAATTTAGTCTGTGAAAGTACAGTAAAAATTATTAACATTGCTATTTAACTAAAGATCTTTCAGGTTGAATGCTTGACATTTTCTTGGTGATAATTCACAATAATTTAAACATACTATGTCTCTCCAGAGCTGCTTGCAGAAGAACAAGTAAGGTGAAAGTTTAAGTGGAGTGTTGATCACAACTGAAATGTCAGTTTACTATCCTCTTGACTCAACATGTTAATATCATCTCACTACCTCAGTTAATGCTGGTCAGTAAACAGAACAACTTTCTCTTTTCTTGAACCCTTTAAATTTTACATCCTTCATGAACAAATTCAAATGCACTTTACTTATTTTTTAACCAAGAAATGATGCTTTTAGACAGAAACCAAATGGTTTCACTAATATATGGGATATAGTGAAAAAATAAACAAAAGACTTGAGGAAAAGTCAAAACAAGCTAAGCACCAAACTGAAGTGCACAACTTTGAGCAGGAGGGAAAGCGGGGTGGGGGGTGGAGGGGGGGGTAAACACCTGGGGTTACAATGTTGTGAAATTTATATATAAATTTTTAAAAAAGAAAAGAAATGATGTTTTTATTTTAACAATCAAAATAATGACTTTATTTAGACAGTTCAGTGTTTGGTAACATTCATAGTACTTGATACTAATCATTATTTTGACAAAATGATACATGACAACTACATACCACTTTTTTTTACAAATAAAATTTATATTATTGTGCTGCAATATTTTTACTTATGTTTTCTTATTAATATTTGTAGTAGTCATAAAATTTGGATAAAATAATAGCATAGAAATATTGCTCAGTAATTATTTCTTTAGTATGTAAAAGCCAATTAGAATAGTGTTGGCACACACTAAGTGAAATTGTATTACCTTTACTACTATGCTGTCTTTCCCTTTTTTTTAATTATTCATCATTTTGTTATTTATATATATTTATTTATATATACATATAATATACTTATATTACAACATTGCATTCCCCAGGGTTCTCCCTCCACCTTATCACCCATGAAATTTCATCTTGATCTTCCTGTGCTCAAATGCATTTTACTAGTGAAAGTTTTTTCACTAATTCTTGGTCATACAGACTTATGCTATCCTACCATCCCAGAGAGCTGATTTCCTGTAGTAGATTTAAGTTTATAATTAAAATTTATTCTGGCCTATTATCTATGAATCACTTATATTCATTTTGTTTTCATGAACCAGTTCTACAAGACTGTGAATCCTTTGAGAAGGAGACTTTGCCTGATCAAGAAATACTAACTGAATATGTTAATCAGAGTTCAATCAGAGAAGCAGAATCAATAGGAGATACATTTATGTCAAGGGATTGGCTAATACAGTTGTGGGGCTGACTAACCAAATCCAAAGACCATAGGACAGGTGGTCAAGAAGAGTATAGGACAAGCAGGCTGGAACCTCACAGCTTATATAATCTTTCCAGAGACAGTGTTCAGAAAGAAATGTTCAGATGAAGAATCCAAAATTTTATATTCAGAAGCTCTAAAATGGAGTAAGGTGATGGTTCACAGGTGATATGGTTGGGAGAGAACGCTGGGGTATACAATGATGTAAGAAAATATATATATATATAATCAATAAAATAAAAAAGTTCTCTGCACTCAACTTGAAAGTTTAAATATAGTTTTAAAGGTCTTTCCTAATTAAGTTGGGCCTGCCAGTGATATTCTTCCTTTTATTAATTTAGTCCACTGTTTAGGAACTTTACCTACATCTGCAAAATTCCTTCACATTAGCACACACAGGTCAGTAGTTTAGAGATAGGAAGAAATGATAGGCTATAAAATGACTACTGCCTTCCTGTTCTCAGCCTTTGTAACTTGCTAGAAATAGGCGTGAGATAAAAACAATCTAGAGTCTGTAGTTCAATACAGTCAAGTTAACATCAAAAGTGATCACACTGAACATGTGACATGTAAGACGCAGTGTTTAAACAGAAATATAGATTTATATAGATATTGACTAAGCTCCCACATCCTCAACTCTGTACTAGATACACAAACACAAAGAAATCATTGTTCACCCTTACTAATTTCTACCCAATTTAATTTTGACTGATCCTAGCACTACATGGGTTTTTTAAGTACATTGTCCTTATGATTTTTAGTCTTTAAGTTTGCATAAATTTCATAGAATACAAGAACATAAATTTTAAATTCGCAAATATGCTAGATCACCAACTGAACATGTCTGATTCGACTGATACTTTATAGCATATTGTTTATATAGCTTATCTCAATTTATTAAAATTAATTCAGTTAGATGTATATATATATATACCTACTATATTTTCATAAAGCCATAGACTATATTCATACAAACATGTATATGTGTATGCATATAATCTGTCCATCTTATCATGAGACTCCTGGTAGCTGCTTGATAAAAATATACCACAAGGCAATGGGGGAATACAACTTATTGCAATCTCACCAATGGTCCAGATAGACACTATCCAATGACCTCAAGACTTCTATATCAAAACACCAGGAGAATGGAGAAACATAGACCCATGATTAGCATGTATCAGATAAAGCTGAACACATCTCCCTGTGGTCACTGGTCTTGCCCACGTCACAAACTATAATACTAAATTTCACACATGGAAAAGAACCTGAAGTAACTGCTAAACATGTAGAGAACCTCACTTGTTGCCCCTACTGCAGGAAGATTTGATGTGATGTGGACTACAACTCAGTGCATCTGTACCACCACCCTTAGCAGTCACACATTATCTATTAGCAAATGCAGTACCTGGTTCTTGAGACCAAAGCCATGGGCACCAGGCAAGCAGCAGCCAAGTAAAAGATGCCCAGCCTGCACCAAGCTCTGTATTAGCTGGTATCTCTAAACCAAGACATAGAACAAGATGGTCTTCCTTTCCTCTGACCCACCTCTCTCCAATAGTCCTCTGGCAGAATTTCATTTAAAATAACTGTAAATTTCCTGGGGTTACAATGATGTGAAATTTATATATAAGTAAATTTTTTAAAAATAACTGTATTATCATGTTCAAATATAACATACATATATATTTGAGATAGGTACATCTAGTTTTGTGATGTTTAAACACAACTGAAAATATCATATTTGTGTATATAAATCTTTTAAAAACATCAGTACCTAAAATGTTGATATACATGATACTCAACTAAAACTTAAAACTTTTTGTGGATAGACAACAATATAGTAAAAATGGATGGATATACAGACGGACGGACAGACAGATGGGCAGATGAATAGGGACAGATAGATACAGGCCAGTTTGATCCCCAACTTTAGTTTGTTGTTTCCCAAAACCCTAAAAATGTTTCACACACAGTTGTTTGATGAGAAATGGGAGTAAGAAAGGAAACTCATTAAGTAAAAATTTAATGGAAATTTCTCTTCATTATTCTGCTATATTTTCCTTTTCAAGTGCCTCTACAGTGACTAAGCATGCCTCAATGTTTCCTGTTTTTTGAATTATGACAGGAAAATGTTCACCCTCTAGTGAACATTTATAGCTGACCCTATAAATAGATGCACTAGAATTGGATCTGTAGAGTAGATAACTGAATTGTTTGTCCCAGCAAAAAGGTTTTGTAAGAATTCACATTTGAATCACGGCTGGTAGAAGGAGAAAGGAGGAGGGGGAGTGCAGGGTCTAAAGTTGGAAGTGGGTGTTCACAAATTGTAATTACAAAGTTAGATCAACCCATCATCTTTTCCAACTTCATAAATGACAAGAAGAAACTGTGAATTAAACTCCCCTACAGTATCAAGTGTGTCTATTTTGGAAGAATTCCACCCTCAAATATTTAATGTCACTATATAAAAACAAGCATAGATGCAAAACAAAAATATTAACTCCTTTTTGCACAGTACAGTAATGATAAAACAAGAACATTAACTCCTTTTTGCACAGTACAGTAATGATTAAAAGAATCTTTCTGACCATCCCAAATAGTGCATAAAACATACAGATAAAACAAAGGACCAGTTACACATATAACAATCATACATCGAGTTAGCCAAGTTAGCCAACATTTTTGCACACTATCTAGATATAATAACCACCAAGATACATATTGTTCCCAATTTTCATGAAATGTGTGATCCAGTATACATATATAAGTTATAGGCAGGGAGATTAACCAAATAGTATACTCATTCACTGAAATAATATTTAGCAATAGCTACAATATGCTAAAACATTTTTTACATGCTGACAGTGAACAAAGTTTCTTCCCTTGGGACTACTAACATTTTGGTGAGAGAAAAAAAACAGACACTATTTAAGGTATTGATAAATCTTATGTGAAAACAGAAAGCAAGAGTGATGAGAGTATTAGGAGTTTATAAGTGTATGCTTTTTAAGACTTTAAGATTCAGTGACTCTTCTAATGCAGGTGACATTACCACAGAAGTCTGAACAAAAATGAGGAAATGAGCCATGGAGATACATGAGCCAAGGAGGAAACATACTAAGCAAAGAGAATTTCAAAAGCAAAAGCTGAGTTGAAAACATGTTTGCCTATTGAAAGAATATCATAAATGATAAACTTATTGAGCACACAATTTATGGAGCTCTGATTATGAACCAGGAAGCACAGACCCAATATAAATAAAATCATGTTCCAGTCTGCAAGGATTATATTATCATTTCCCCAGGACTACAACAGAAATAGACACACAGAGCTTCCCCACCCCAACTGCCTCCAGGTAGTGATGGGAACTATCATAAAAAAAAATACTGATAAAGTTATTATGTGGAATGAGTATCATGAAAAGGTATAAGAAACTGAATTCTGCATACATAAACAATATCTAAGGAAATACATCCATTAAAGGCAAAAATATTATGAGGTAGAAATATCAGTGAGAGGAGTGGGGAGGAATGTAATAGAGGAGAACACAAACTTCTAGACGTGAATAAAAGGTACCTCATAGTGAGAGAGTCAGCTTAGATGATGTCATGTAAATATCAGTGCTCCATTGATTAAAAATTTTTATATTTTTATGTATTTATTAACTGCCAATGATACATGTCTAAAATATGCAGTTAGTAGGTAGAGGACTACAGGTGCTTTGGTGATGATTACCACTGAGGGAAAAGTTCTCTACTGTCAAAACACTGGCAAGTATGTGTACAATGAGACGTCAATAAAAACTTTTTTTAAGTTTATGTTCATTTAAAAATGATAAACAAAAATATTTAAAGTAGTAGAACCCGTGGTCTTCTGTTATTAACATCACAAATCATAAAACATTGTTGAAATTATATCATTTCTGATAGTCTAATATTTTTATAATTTCTTCTACTTTTTGGTTAACTATCATCTTTCTTTTAAAAAAAGCGAGGTTTTTGAAGTTTGTCATAAATAATCTACTCCCTTATCAAAGGAAATATCTTTGTCACATGTATAAACAAGCATTGGTCTGGATGTATCAAAAAGGCATATTATGAAGGTGCTGACAAAGCTGAGATTAACTGTCTCTTTATTTCAATAATGCCTTAAATTACTCAGACAAGTTTTGTCAGAGGAAATAGAAATGAGAATGAATAAAAAAAATGATTACTAAACTTTCTATGAAAAATTGTTATGAATTTTAAAAATTAAATTGAAGATTGATAACTGTTGTTAGATATTCTTTTCTTTGTTAATTTAGTCATATTAGAAGTCAAACTGCCTGAGATTTCTTGGCATTACAGAATTGTATATTCTAAATGAATTATTTCTGAAAACATAATCAACATCCTTTAGGAATTGTACCTAAAAAGAGCCTGCCAGGTAGATTAAAGATTTAATTGAACTGCAAAGCCCAGGGCAAAAACTGCAAATCAATATTTTCTGAACTTCAGACATTTACATGGAGGTAGATATAAATTAATACTGGTTTGCCATCCCAGGCCTAAGAAGTTTACCCACTCCCTAATTCTTTACATATATACTTTAGCCATAGCATGGCAAACCAAAATCAAGTGTTCAAGTGCCTACAATGTGCCAAATCCTGTGGAAATCCATGGACTTTCATACCTTTAAAATATAACAAAATAACCTCAAAAAAGAGTTGACAAATTTGTCTTTTACTTGCTATTCTACCTTGAGTGAGCTGGTCTCAGAAATAATATCCAAGGGAAGAAAATAAACCTGAAACACAATGACCCTAGTCATCTACTCTCATACCTTGCAATTGGGAGTAAATAACCTGATGGGGGCAAGTTTATACTCTCCTTGCAGCCAAAAGCCCTATCACAAAGCTGGTAGCTTTCTTCAACACATTTATATAGAGTCAAATTCACAGTGTATGAGCTATTATGAAAGATCTCACTATTTATATCTGATATTCTTGCTTATAAAAGGGTAAAACTTAGTCCCATGCAAACACATGTGCTCATAGTACTAGCATTATTCATTCACAATATTAAATCAAAGAATTTTCTCTCCAGCTAAAATCTCTTTTTAAACAAAAAAGACAGATGTGATTGAACAATGGTAAGAAAATCCACATCATTCTCACAGTGAGAATAACCATATGCATAATATGAAATTGGAAAACTCCTGGGAAACTTTCTAAGATTTTGCTGAAAGAAAATCACTTTGGGTAGATTGTGAACCACTAATTGGCTCTTCCTTTTGAATAGTGATGTATCTATGAAATGAAAGTGAATTACAGAATGCCATTTGATCTGAGACACTGTGTTAGAGTCAACCCTAGACCTGGTACTCTTGCTGAAAAACTAAGAGGGTTCTTTGAGAACAGTGAAAAATAGTAATTCAATACAAGAAAAAATCTATTTCCATGTGCATAAAGTAAATGCTTACAAATCAAATTTTACTTTTGTCTTAAGTAGTGAAGGTGTCTCTTTACATTTGAAAACTGAAAGTGTCTTTTTGAAAACATATATAAAATGCAAAATATGGTAAATCTATAAAAATCTCTCATTTTAAATATTGTCCTTTAAATGTTTCCTTTGGAGCAGTAGTTCTGTTCCTCGGAATGTATTCTAAGATAATAATTAGAATTATATTCAAATAAGGATTTCTAAGTATTAGCTATAAACATAAAGGTATGTAAGCAGCTTAAATTTCTCTCACTAAAAGATGAATTTGTAAATTATGGCAAATCCATTTAATGATATAGCACTCATTCTTTAAGGACTTTATCTTCAAATAACTTCCAATTATTTTAGAAAAAAAATATGCTTGTCATAATGTGTTAACCTAAGGGGAAAAAAAGCCAAAATCAGTGACAATCAAGAGTTTACTTAGGATTAAAGAATTGCAATGTAGGGTACACAGTTTCAGGTAGAAATTTTAAAAATGTGCCCCCTTGAAGTGGTAAAATTTGGGGGGGTTATGAGGGAAAAAAAGAGAAAGATGAGGTAACTGGTTAGAGAAGAGCAAGTTTGTTCTAAAACTTAAAGTATTTTTGACTATACATCACAGGCTACTGATTGTATCATCTCACATAAGCTCAGAATCACCAATCTCTGCAATCAGGATGTTCATTCTCCTGCTGGTTCTCAAAAAGAGGTTTATGAAGCAGTTGCTGGTTGATCTAGTCCCAGCATCTCTAGGTCCAGTGCAAATAGACAGTGAGTACTTTCTCCACCAAGACAACGCTGCCTCTATTTTTTCTTTTATTGCTACTCATGGCTTATCACTACTTTGCATCCTTGTTTGTTTTTCCATAGCATAGGATTTCCCTCATCAGGTTTGGTCACCATAGTTTGCCCACCCAAAGCACCCATAGTCCCTTACCATAGACCATTGTGTTCTCTCTTCTCCCCTCCCCCCATGCCTTAGATCTATGATCAGTTTTCAGAGTTTTAAAGTCTATCTTACTCTGTTTAGTTTGTCTATATTACATATATATATATATAAACATACAATATTTATATGGCTCTATTTAAAAATGACTATACATAACTGTTTTTACAAATGTTAAATGAAAAGAGTAAACTACAAGATAGGATATACATTTCTAGCATTTCTTACACATAAATGTATAGAAAAAAAGCTAAAAGGAACAAACTAAAATGGCATCAGTGTTCCTCTATGAATAGTATGGTTATGTGACATCCTTTTAATGCTATTATGTATTTTACATACTTCCTATAATAACCATGTAATGATTTTACTCAACCTTAGATATTTATTTTTAGGAAGGTATACAGGAACTATCTTTTGGAGGTGATGGCAATGTTTATGATATGGATTGTGATGATGGCCTCATGCATGTATAGTTATTGCCAAACTCATCAGGTTTATATATCAAATCTATATGTCATTAATCTTTTCTTGGAGCAGCTGGGCAGTGTTACAACCTCTTATGATTGTAACTCTTTCCTTCAATCAAATTCTCCAACATAAAATGCACTACAAATTTGTCATCATCACAACTACCAAAATTCTATCAGTGGTATAAAGATCCAAAAACACCTCACTGATGCTGACTTCAAGAAGAAATTGTAAAAGCCCTGACACCAGGAAGGTAAGATCTTCGACAGAGAGAAGGAGAAATATGAGATTTTAGAGCAACAGCAGCAGGTTAATTAGAAAGCTGTAGACTCACAAATTCCGCCCAAAAATCAAAGCTGTTCCTCAGTTCCACTCTGGGTTTGCTCTCACCCATGGATTTTTCTCTCACTAAGAATCTAATTAAATAGCATTCATTTTTAAAATGAAAGAAATTACAACAAAACAAAAATGCAACCTAAAGAATGGAAGAAGATATTTGCATATTATGTCCAAAATAAAACAAAAACAAAAAAGCAAAATATGTAAAAACTCAAAACCAGACAAATAATAAAAAAGGGCAAAAATCCTGAATAGACACTTCCCCAAAGAAACCATAGATGACTCCTCAATGCATGAAAAAAGTTCACCATCACTTGCTATTAGAGAACAAAAAATCATAACTACAGTGGAGATATCATCTCCTATCTATGAGAATGGTTTATGTCAAAAAAGAAAGAGCAAGTGTTGGTCAGGGTGAGGAGGGGAAGGAATTCTTGGTCACTGCTGGCAGAAAAGTAATCATGGAAGCCTCTATAGAAAATGTCTGTTCCTTAATAAAGTTAAAAATGTAACTACCATATGATTCAGCAATACTATTTCCTAGATATGTATTCAAAGAATATGAAAACACTAATTCAAACAGATATCTGCACCCCTACATTCACAGCAGTACTATTCATAATGGACACAGCATGGTATCAGCCCAACAGTGAATGACTGGATAAAGAGTTGTGGTATAAATATTCAATAGATTAATACCCAGCAATTTAAAAAGATGAATGTGTGCCTTTCGCAAGAGTATGACTAGAACTGGAGGTGATTAAATGAAGTCAGAAAGTGAAAGTCAAATGTTGAATGGTTTCACTTATATGTGGAATTTAAAGAACCAAAGCAAAACACTGGCAAGACAAAACAAAAATAACCATTAGACTTGTGAAAATATGATAGTTACCAGCGGGGGTGGGGGGGGTGAATATGGAAGATTAATGGGTAAAAGGGGTAAAGTCAATAGGGTGATGGCGCTAGAACTTTAATGGGGTTTATATACATATATACAGAGCGAAGTGTGAACCGAACAATGTATTTAACCTCTCTGTGCCTCAATTTTCTCATCTGTAAAGTGATAATAAAACAGTGCTCCCCATCTAAGGGTTGTCAAAAATTAAATAAACTAACATGTGATACACAAGAAAGCATTTCTGATAATATTTTCCATAGTTGCAGTTTATCAATTATAGTTGTGATATAACAAACTTCAACTAAGCAAAAAGCATGCTTGTATTGCAAGATTCAGCTGGGAAAATATTGCAAGTTAATTTCAAAACATAATTTTCTGTTCGTTTAAAAGATACTATTCTTATTTATGAATTCAGAATTGAAAAACCCTGTGTTCTTAGTGCACACTGATAAGTCAGTATCAGAGGATGGATTTTAGTTCATAAGTCAGATGTCTAAAATTGTGATTTCATTGTGTTTTCTGTAATGATACAACTTGTATATTCCTTCAGAGAGAATTACAGCAACTTGATCTCTGTATTTTGAGTTTCTTAAGAATAGTATCCAAGCCGGGCTTGGTGGTACACACCTATAATCCCAGCTACCTGGGAGGCTAAAGTTAGGGATCACTTGAGTCTGCAGGCTTGAGAAAACTCTGGGCAACATAGTGAGACATAGTCTCTGAAAAAAAATAGTAACAGCATCCACTTTATAGAGGCTTCACTCTCTATAGAATGTGAATTTATAATTTCACATCACAATTTATAGAGGCCTCCAGTGTATGGTACCATTGTCCACATAGGTGTCTCCTGAGACATCCCACTGAAGTCTCAGTCACCACCTTGCAAGAGGTGCTCCTTTCCCTGTCAGCTTGACTCTTCAAAGTCAGAGGCTCCAGTGTTTCTATGCCTCACCTGAATGGCCATGCTCCTGTCACACCATGCTAGGGTTCATGTCTCAAACTCTAAATGCACGATGCAGACTGCCTTCTCAGTTGCTTGATCTTGACCACTAAGCAGTAGGCAGAGGCTTTCTCTCTCAGAGAATTATCATTTTCATTCACATCACTTCTCTTCATCATTCTTCATGTCTTCATCTTCTCTTCCCATCATGTTGGTACTGGTGTTGGTATGAATAGACTTGCTATGAAAGTGCTGGAACAAATTGGGATATAAATATAAACAAATTGGGATACAAAATCCCAGCAAAGTAGGCTCAGAAAGGCCTCTGTATGATGCTAACCCGGAGGTATGAGAGTTCCTGAAGATTCTTGAGCACCATGGCACTGGGTTTCTTCCCAGGACAGTGACAGGAGATGACATCTGTGTACGGTGTGTAGAAAGCAGATAAAGATAGAAGAGAAAGGAACTGACACTTTGTTCAAATAGCTTCTAAACAGTGTCTATCAATAAGCAGCCTTTTTATTCCACTCCGTCATTTTCCCTTTCCAAATCATATTTTTAACTTAGTGTTGTGATAAATATTTTGTTAGCCTTTCAGAACTTGCCTTGCTGAGATTTTTTACATCCCAAGTTGTTCCAGAGTTTTCTTAGTGATTCTTCTCATACTGACACCCTTTATAACATCATCAGTCTCTGACTTCATCCTCTTAGTCATCTTGGGTTTTTTTCTCTACACTCATCTTTCCTGATTGGAAGTCTCTCAAGTCCATTTATATTATGTCTCCATTTTTAGTGGCTTTTTCAGTTAGTTTCTAGTTCAGGCAGCTCAGTTTTTCTGGTCAATTTGATACTTACAACATTGTGAGAAACTATCAAATACTTTCTCCTATTTTATCACTGAAGGTAATCTTATCACAATTCCCTCAAAGACTAAGGATAACGTAAAGATGTGTCTCAATTTCTGCATTTTTTTCAGAGGCAGCCAAATGCTGTGCATCTCTGATATGCAATGTCCTTGACTTGGAGTCTCATTTAAAAAAAAAAAAAAAAACAGATATTCTGTTACTGTTTCTGGCCACAGGAGATGGTTTAGGAAGTAATGTTCTAACTACTAAATGAGACCGCTATTTCCATTTCTAGCAAAATGGCAACATTTTTCCTCCATAATCATTTAAAACAAAATTGATTAACAAGAGATAAAATGTATGAATTGATAGCCATCTTCCAAATTTTTCAGGCTGTAAATTGGTATAATTTCTAAAATTATTTCCTAAAACATGAAGTCCTTGCAAACATACAGATTTACATTTGGAATTACATTTTTCTAAAAATTAAATGACAGCTCCTACAGGGACAAAGATTTGTTGTCCCCAAAGAGTTGATGTGAACAAACAAAAGAGCAGTGTGAAATTTCATAGGAAAGACAAAAAACTACCTGTACTTTGACCTAGGTAAGCCTTTTGCTATTAACCCAATTAATCCGAACTTAGCTATGGCAAACAGTAGATAACAGCAAGTCTAACTGAATACAACTTTCAAAACGAAGGCTACATCTCTTCTGAAAGGAAGATTCATCTGTGATTTCATATTCCATTCTCAAAGAACAAGTTGATTGTATTGTGTTACCACATTGGAAATACTACCAAGCAGCTCTGAGTTAGTCTCTAGGGATCCCAGGCATACCCTGCCTGACTGCCAGAGAGGAGACAGCCATGGATCTGAATGAGGCCAACAGGCCCAGAAAGAGTTGAATCTCCAGTCAACCTGTCCCCTAGAACATGATTCTGTAACCAGTTGTTCTAAATGGCCACAGGCAGCAGACTATTCTGCTAGAACTAATTAAATATAACTGAGAATTAGAAATGTCTTTATTTTTAAGAACATCAAGTGCTTTCAAATCCTTTCACTACTTGAAATAGAAAAATATTGCTATAAAATAATTACAACTTCACAGATTGGAGACTTTCTCTATTTTAAAGTTGTTTTGTTTTTAATTCCTCTATTATGTTTGACCCAAGCAGAAAGGCTCTTCAAACTCATAGCTCACCAACTGCAGAGACAGCAGTCTTGTAGCTTCAACTCAAGTAATCCAGCTGCAAAGTTCAAGGACATTACCACGTCAATATATTCATCATTACTACCACATATTGTCTGGTGCAAAATCAATTGTTTATATATATCTGTGTGTATTCTTCCTTGTATCATGTTCGCTTATTTTAATTGGTAATTGTGTCTTTTTAATCTGCTTAGGTTTTCAAGGATCCTTAATCACAGCGTTGACTTCATTTTTCCTGGAAAGATTCCTCCTGAACACCCACCATCTCTTCTCTCATTTTATTCTGGATTAATCATTCTCTGGGTTGCTATTTGTACTGCTCCACTACATCCACTACCTTCTCTTATTTTATGGTCCTCCCTTGGTATTTTGAGCTTCGTTGACATTCATTTTTAAGAAAGGGTTAGGTGTAAGGCAAATTTCCAAGTCCTCAATATTTGTATATCTTATTTTTTCCCTGAGAGTTAATCTTAGAATATTACTGTGTGATAGAATATCATAGTTTAAAAATCACTTTCTTGCAGGATTCTGGAAATATTACCCAATGTTTTCTAGAAAAGAGAATTATTTGGCAATATTAATGCCATTTTAATTTTCATTCTATTGCATATAACCTAGCTACATTCTCTCTGAAAAAGTCACTGTGGTTTGGTCTGGGTTCCTTCTCTTTCATTATGCTTAACAATAGTTCTTTCCAGTATGAAAACTAATAACCCCTTTTCTAAAACATTAATGCTTTATATGCTTTATAGTTTAGATTTATATTACATTAACTATATTTATTAATATTTCTCTGTTAATGACTTGGTAATTCCCTGCTATCAATTTTTTTTCTGTTTTCTTCTACCAGTTGGATAAAAGAACTTCCAAATTCATATTCTAAACCTTTTATTGTTTTTGCTTATTTTGAATTTTTCCCTACATTTGCTTATACTTTCTAAGATATTTCTTTGTATTTTCTCTCCCAATACTTCCATTAACATTTAATAAATATTACTATGATCTTTCACTTTCTCCACTTACCTATTCTAATTTTCTCCTTTATAGAACTCATTCTTATTTAAATAGGTGTTAAATGTTTTTATTGTTCTATTCAAATGTAATTGGTTTTTAGTGTACAGATGCTACATAATTTATTTAAACATTTACATGTTGGTGAATATTTAGGCTGATAGATTTTTTTCTTTCTAGGACTTTATTTCATTGAGGCTATTTAATTTATTGGCATACAATTGTTCATAGCTATCCCTCATAAATTTTTTATTTCTATAAAGTCCACAGAAATGTTCCTTATTTCTTTTTTTCCCCCTTTGGCATATGTAGCTTTTTTCTTTTTTAATTTCCATACACTTGTCATATTTGTGTAGTTACTGTTCTTTATGGCCCTCCCTATATCACTCTTCCCACTCCCCACTTCCCCACTTCGGTTAGTCTAACTCCTCTCACTATAAGTCATCGATTGATGCGTGACTATCTGGTCTCTTTTTCCTGGAGTGATATCCTATGCTCTCTTTATTCCTTGTATCATATATGTATATCTCTGATATTTTTCACTGTCTCTATATCTTATTTTTACAGTTTCCTCCTTTTAGTTTATGTTTTAAAGGCATTACATGAAGGTCCAACAATTTTTGTCTATTGCTACGTTATAGAGATACCTTAAAAAGTTTATTAGTTCTGTCTGCAGGGCTGGAGTTTTTCCATTGGAAGTCTGATTTATGAATGACTGGTTCAGTGTTGATCTCGATTGAGTTTCTGAAAAATTTTCATCTTTTCTCAGGGATTTCTCAAGCCTTCCTGTGACTTATCCTTGCTTCTCATTGTGGTATAGCTGCTAGGCTGTGGTTCTACAAATTCCGTGGAGAAAGAGGGAACTTATCATGGACTAATATTTGAATCCCCTCCAGAATTCATATGTTGAAGACTTAGTCTCTAATAGTTGGAAACACCTTTGGGAAGACTTCATTTTAGGTGAAATCATGAGGGATCCCCATAATGGGATCTGTGCTATGATGGAAAAAAGAGAGATCAGAGTATGCAATACAATGTCACATAATGATATAGAAGGTACCCAAGTAGCATCTGCAAACCATAAAAAAGGGTCATTGCTAAGAACCAAATGTGTCAACACCTCATTCTTGAATTTCTCAGTCTCCAGAATAAATACCTGGTAATTCACCTTGTCTATAGTATTTTTTATAACATTGCAGCATACGCTAAGAACAATGATCTACTCATTTCATTTACAATTTCTAAATGAATTCTGCCAAGACTTAGAGTCTCAGGCCATTCCCAGTAGCCTGTTAAGATAGGAAAAATTACTTCAATGTCAGTGTTTTGTGCCTTTTATCCATGTAATTTCAACCTTTATCCCTGATTTTTACCACTCCTCCCTTCTACCACTATCACCTATGCTGTCAAGCTTGAGGGTTTGAATACTGATCTCTTAACATTAGCCTCCTCTGCTATAATTTTTAAAAACAACTGGTTCAGGATGAGACAGGAGGTGGGAGTTGGTTACTGAAAGAAAGTGAAAAAAAAAAGATGTAAAGAAAACCTGAATTTAGCATATTGGTTTAATAACCAACATGGTTATTGAAGTCACCTGTATGAGAATAGGAATGAGGATGACAAAACAAAAATGACCATTCATACGACAGAATTCTCAACAAATGCAGAAAGCCGTATATGATGAAAATGGAGACTTGAAAAGGACATTGCTGTAGCTGATAGGCACAAGTCTCAAAGTCCCAGTGATATTTTTCCCAGAGTGAAACAATATTTTTTATAGAACTGGTAATGCAGGCTACTGATGTTTCTAGTCCAGATGCTATCATTAACTGACTTGGCAAATCATTTAATATCTTTAGATCAAAGGACTCTCACATATAAAGGGAGAAAATTGGATTTCCTTGCAGCACCAGCATATCATGATTTTAACTTAGAATTGAATCCAAATTCCCTAATTCTAATAGCAGGCCAATCTTCTACTTGCTTTAAAACCATGTCACTACACCTTTAATAGAACATAAACCTAGGGCTAGTGCCTCTTGGGGAGAGTGATGAAATGGTACATAAACAAGTCACTTCCCTTCTCTTCCAGCAGAGATACTCAACTTTACATTTGTTCCCTCTGTGTCTATGAGCTGTGGTTCATAGCCATGTCAGCTGATTCCCAATTACTATGATTTGCAATAAAATCTAAGCCCAAAATGAGATAAGCCCTATGGGAGGACAGAAGCTAAGGCTCAGGCCAGTCAGGTAATGTCTCGGGTGACCTGCTCCAGACCTGTGTTGTTTCATTACTCAGCTGCTATAGAATGTCACTGCTACATTATAGCATGTCCCTTTCCTTCAGCTACTTGAATGCTTCTTTCATTTTTTTCTTTAGATTTCTATAATTTCCACTTCTGAGTAGACTGTTTCAAACCATATGTGTATGTGTAGATGTGTGCACACTGTACACACACATACACACATATACACAACATAGAATTATTGATTTCTTACACTTTCTAAAAACATAATTGCAGTCTTAATAAATGAGCATATGGGCAAGATGATAATCTCATACTCTGAGAATGAGTCCTGAGCATCTTATTTACTTCTCTTCCCTTTGGCAAGATCACTTTGCTTCTTCCTTAGTCTCACACACTCCCAAACTAAATTGAACATAAGGCTCGAGTCATACATCCATTCTACCATCCTTACTTTTTCAACAAAAACAAAGAGCAACATAAAACAGAAGTAGAATCAATCCGAAGATAAAGATGTCAATTCCACTGAATTAAGTTCATCGTAATTCACCAGGGAACAGAACTACTTCAGATTCATTTTTCCCCCTCTGACTTTTGATAAAGAAAGAAATGACAGTAGTCATATTACTTAAGGGTCACTGTGAAATATTGAAATGCTATTCTACTCAAACAAAATATCTTCCTGATTCATTGGTTCCCATGGTCACACAAAGGTTAAAAAGTGAACTTTAGTACCTTCATTTGAAAAAAAAAGTTAATTGGGAAAGAGGTGTTGATTAGTTCAGTGGTTAGGGCCATCTTCCTTGTTTGATCCATCTGCTTAAAAGGGAGTTATTTATGAAGCTAGTGTGAACAAAGGTCAACATCTTCTAACTTATCAAACCAAGCCAGACCTGTCTTGGTTTGGTGGTCTTTCTTAGCATCTGAACAAGTCATTTAGGATAATGACCTATTAATCACTTATGTTTAGTAAAGGTGGGACCTCCTAGTTCACAATTTCCATCAGGTTTGAGGACATAATTGTTTTTTGTTTTGCTTTGTTTTGTTTAGATTTAGAACATATTTTTTTTTTTTTGGATTTTGTACTACACATGATTGTACAATTGTTGATCCCCATATGATTACCCCCCCACCCCACCATGCTCCCTCTGGTCTCATTGCCTCCTTTCTTTTTGTTGTTTGTCCATGTTTAGTCCTTCAGTCTTTTTGGTCTTCTATTTCCTTTATTTCTCAATATCTTCATTGGCTATTCCGCACACATTTGGCTTACCCCTGTCTCTTGTTTCCTGGTGGCTGCTCTTTCTATTGTTTTCTGCCTCTTTTTGCTGGTTCCTTCCACTATGTTTTGGGTCTTTAGCTTTGGGAACTGGATTTCCAGTCTTGTATTTTGGTAGAGCTGCTCCTCCATGGGGACAGTCTTTGGCTGATGGTGGATCTCCAAGTCTTCCTTTTAAAATCTTTGCTGTTAGGCCACTGCCATTTTTTTTTTTTTTTGAGACTAGGTCTTGCTATTTTTGCCCATGGGCCCCCATTTTTTCCCAGGCTCGAGTCGCCCAGGGTACCATGGACTCAAGTGATCCCCAGTATCAGCTTCCCGGGTAGCTGGAATTACAGGCGTGTGCCACCACGCCCAGCTATGATTTTTTGGAATTAGGTCTCACTACATGCTCTGGTCGGGACTCGATCTGTGATCCCCAACCCCAGCCACTTCATGGGCTGAAGCTTACAGGCACACACCACCATGCCAAGCTACCCCCGCCATTCTGCAGGCATCCGTCCTTTGGCAGCAGGAGTGTGCTGTTCTTTGCTGACTGCATCTCTGTGCCAAGTTTATGGTCGTAGCTCCCTGGTAAATGGTATGCAATGCTCTTTCTCATGTTTGTTCTCACAGTTCATTGCTCTATGAACTTGCCTTGCTCTTTTTGAGTCCAGCCTTAGAGGCATGTGTTTTTAGAGTCTTTCTTGGTGTTCCTTGTCTCTTCTGTTTCTTTGAAGTTTTGTCTACCTGTACGTATTGCTGGTGTGGGTGACTAGGTGGAGTGGAGGTTAACTGAGAGGGGTCTGTGGCAAACCACACCCGCCCCCCCTTCCCCCCCTGCACACCGCACTCTGCTTCTCAGCAGGCCTCAGGTGTGCAGTACCTGTGCCCTGGCCGCCCCGGTGGGTCCTGGAAGTGGCCCCAGCCACTCCCCCTCCCCACTGCACAGGGAGGAGAGAGGTCGGGTCGTGCCACCTGCACGGTGGCCACCGATGTCTGAGCCACCACCGGCATGGGCCAAGAATAGCCCATGCAATTCATTGAGGACATATTTGTATATTCAACATTCCACTATGATTTTCAAGTTCTAGGTAATCAAAAAATTGAGTGGATGAATATAAATAACATTATATTTTTAAATATTTTAAAAGGCTTTTTTACTATTATTAAATAGTGATGTCTCTGAGGCACATAATTTCTGTTGTAAGGTCCTACATAAGTTCTAGGTCCTAAAAGCAATTAAGGTTTAGATTTCACACTTCTCTCTCTCCTCAATCTGACTAGTTGCTACAATACTCTTAACTGCACTGATCACTTTACAAAGTATAAAAAAAATCCTAAAACACAATATACATATTCAAAATGTAATATCTTTCCTTTTTTTTTTTTTAACTTGACAGATACTCCAGAGTCATCTTTGTTAACAGTCTACATTCCAAAGGTGTGGAAGAGCTGTAATTAAGAAATTTAAGAAGTGACTGGGAGAGGAGTGTGTCCCCGCATATATAGCCCACATCAAAAAAAACAAGAAAGAATTCAAATAAATAATCTTGTTTCTTACCTGAAGGAACTAGAAAAAGAACAAGCAAACTCCATAGTCATTACCAGGAAGTGAATAATAAAAATTAGGGCACATATAAATAAAATAAAAATAAAAAATGACAGCTCAAAAGATTTATGAAACCAAGATCTCATTCTTAGAGAAAAAAAAAAGTGAAAAACAAAAAAGGCAAGGCTTTAGCTAAGCTTACAAAGAAAAACGGTGAGGTAAGAGGGACTCATAAATAGAATCGGAGATGAAAGAAATTAACAACAAACATCTAAGATGTTCTGAGGCTCCTAAGAGATTACTACAAGCACTTCTATGCTAGTAAATTGAATAATCCAGAATCGGTGGACAATTTCTTTGAAATATACAATAATCTAATACTGAATAAGGAAGAAATATAAAAACTAAACAGACCAACTACAAGCAAGGAATTGAAATATTAAATAAAAGTCTCCCCCTCAAGAAAAAGTTCAGAAACATTCACGAGTGAGTTCTGCAACAACCTTCAAAAATAAACTAATCCCTAACACTCTCAAAGCCTTCCAAAAACAGAGAAAGAAGAAATATTTCTAAACACTTTTTAAAGGTCAACATTACTGATACCAAACCAGACATAAACAACACAAAAAAAAGAAAATTACAGGCCAATTTCCATAATGAACATAGACGCAAAAAATCCTCATCAAAATCTTAGCAAACCAAATTCAATAAAGCATTAAAAGGATCATAGCCCATGACCAAGTGGGATTTATTACAAGGATGCAAAAATGGTTTAGCATCTGAAAATCAATCAAGGTAATTTACCACATGAATGAAAGGGAAGATAATCACATGATCATATTAACATGCTGAAAAGTATTTGATAAGACTCAATATTGATTTATAACAAGCACCCTCAAAAACTGGAAATATGTGTAACATAATCCAACATAATAAATATCCATAGTCATAGCTAACATCATTCTTAATGGTGAAAAATTAAAACCTGGTAAAAGGTGAGAATGTTCACTTTGACTATTATTACTACTCATTATAGTATTTGAAGACCTAGGCAAGAGAATGGTATAAAATGAATCTAAACTGGGAAAGATGAAGTAAAACTACCACTATTTACAAAGAGCAGGAAATTATACATAGAAAACCCCCAAGAAACTACTAAAATATTGCAACAGTAAGTAGTTGGCAAGTTACAAAACTGAATAATAAAATCAGTTGTGTTCCCATATGCAAAAAAACAGTCTAGAAGAGATCAAGAAAAAAATCTCATTTATAATCACATCAAAAAGAATGAAATAGCTACAAGTAAACAGAACAAAGGAGATGAAGGACCTAGACAGCAAAAGCTAAAGGATATCACTAAGAAAAATTTAAAACTAACTCTCAGCAGAACTGAAGTATAGAGCAAGAGAGGGGGAGGGGGTAAAATTGGGGGAGGTTGGGCACTAGAGATTAAGATGATGGTTCATGGATGACAAGGTTATGGGAGAACCTCAGGGTAGACGACAATATAAAATATATATATTATATATATATGTACATATATACATGCAATGAAGTTAAAAAATATAAAATTATTTAAAAACTAAAAATAAAAAAAGTAAGAGGTAATGCTAAAAGGGGAAGCGCACACCAAAAAAGGAAACATATTCCTTGCTCATTGGTTGGAAGAATTAACATTTTTACAATGCCTTTCTTATCCAAAGAATATATAGGTTCAATGCAATCTCTATCAAAATTTCTATGGCACTCTTCAGTAGAACATTATTGAAATTTATACAGAACTACAAAAACCCTGAACAGCCAAAGCAATTCTGACCAAAAAAAAAAAGGGAAAAAGTGGTTTTATCACACTTCCAGACTACAAAGTTATAATAAAACAGTATCATACCGGATCAAAAACAGACACACAGACCAATGGAATAGAATTGAGAGCTGAGAAATAAATCCACACCTATAAGAACAGTTAATCTACAACAAAGGAGCCAAGAACATACACTGTGAAAGGAAACTCTCTTTGATAAATGGTGTTTGGAAAACTGGACAGCCATGAAAGAAACTAGACCATTCTCTCACACCATACATAGTAACTCAAAATGCATAAAGCACTTGCATACAAGACCTGAAACCATAAAATAAATAGAAGAAAATATAGGCAAAATACTTCAAGACAAAGGCTTCAGTTATATATTTCAGAAACCATTTCCAACAACAAGAGAAAGAAAGGAGAATATAAACAATTCAGAGTATAACAAACTAAAAGGCTTCTGCACAGCAAAACATCACTAAAACAAAAAGACATCCTACAAATAGGAGACAATATTTCACATTATATATCTGACAGGAGCACAGTATCCAAGATCTATAAAGAACTTATGCAACCCAACAAAAAGAAAACAATCTAAAAATAGGCAGAAGAGTTGAATACAAATACTTTCAAAGTAAACATACAGATGACCAGTTGACCTATGACAAAATACTCATTATCACTTATCATCAAGTAGCACAAATCAAAAACACAGTGAGATACCACCTCATACTTGTGAATGGCCCATTTCAAAAATACTATAAACAAGAAGTGCTAGTGAGAACATGGAGAAAAGAACAAGTTCAGACACTGTTGGTAGAATATAGGATAGTCCAATTCATGAAACAGCATGGAGAATTCTCAAGATTTTTAAATTATAGCCAACCTATTAGCCAGTCATGATACCTCTCCTAGGTATCAACTCAAGAATGCAAAAACAATAATTTGAAGGAATTGTGCATGCCTATGTTAAATATGCCAGTCATGATACTTCTCCTAGGTATCAACTCAAAGAATGCAAAAACAATAATTTGAAGGAATTATGCATGCCTATGTTAAATAGTGTTAAAACACTATTTACAATGGCCAAGTTATAGGGAAAATCAAAATGTCCAAAAAGACAATGGGGAAGATAAGGTGTATATACAAGGGTATTATTCAGTTTAGATAGATAGATAGATAGATAGATAGATAGATAGATAGATAGATAGATAGATAGATAGATAGATAGATAGATAGATAGATAGATAGATAGATAGATAGATAGATAGATAGATAGATAGATAGATAGATAGATAGAGAGAGAGAGAGAGATAGATAGAGAGATAGAGAGATAGATAGAGAGATAGAGAGATAGATAGAGAGAGAGATAGAGAGAGATAGATAGAGATAGATAGATATATATTATATACAAACACATTATAAGCTCTTGCCATTTTCCACAATGTGGATGGAACCTGAGGAAGCTATGCTAAGTGAAAAATCAAGAGAAAGAAATACTGAATGATCTTTCATCCATGTTGAGTTTAGAGAAACAGAAGAAAGGGTCAGAGAAATAAAAACTAGTAACAAACCATAGATATTCTGACTGTAGAATTTAGCTTTCAAAGAGGGGGGTGAAGGAGAGAAGAGTATAAGGGGGCACAATGGACTATAGTAGAGGACTAAGGGTTCATGGGAGTAGGTGTGATGTGATAAAAAAACATTATCAGGGTGTGATTTTATACTTCAATCATATACATCAATGTAAACCAATGCTGCCTCAATAAAAAAATGATAAAACATTTTAAATAGAAATTTATTATTAACAAATTATCATATAAGCCAGCCTTCACCACAAAATATAATATCAAAATGCCATTTAACATAGACACTCATATCTCTCATATCTCACTTTTTATTAGCAATCACTGAGTTTCTGGTGCCACTTTTCCCTTCTGAATTACTAATTTAATAGCATATCAGATGTAATAAATGAGCAGTTATAATTTAAGCAGGATTCATTTTAATCTCCATCATACTTTTACTGCTTCTAAATTATGGCACAGATACCACTGTTTTCTATCATGTATGTTTATCATTTTTGTAATCTCTCATATAGATAAAAATGTTACAATTTCTATGTGTTTTCAACAAAATCAAGATGAAAGAATAAATGAATCACATGGGATTTTCCCACTAAGTATTCAAGTCATAGGTTGATACTTAAGTTTTATGTATCCCCCCTGCTGGTACCATTCAAAGACCAGACCATTAAAAGAGGTTTGATAAGTAGTTTGTCAAAATTATTTGACATAACATTGTTCTCATTGATGAACTCATATTTTAATATAATATAATTGTTATATAATGCTTATAAATGTAGGTTTTCTTGCTTGCAATTCTGACTAGTTGTAGAAAGCATGAGTCTATAAATATGGATCTCTCATTCCAACAACAGATTCTTATTCATTTGATAATATTCAATTTATTTTACCTGAAAAAAAGTTCATATCTAAAAGCTTACTGAAATTATTTTGTGTATTCCTGATATAATGTGTGTTAAGTGATTCCTCTCCTCTCCCATTCCTAATTTGACAAATCTCCATTTAGGAACTGCTGAGCATGACTTCTGCCTTCCCAGGGTCCTCCATCACTTGGTTCCATTCACAGTTATATTCAACCTATTTCAGCTTCCCTGACATAGAATTCCTGTTTTTGTACACTTGTAGTTACTTTACTAATCTTAGATACATTTGCTTATTCCTATTTATTTTCACATTCCACACCATTTAGCTCTCAATAGATCTGCTTGTTCTTTATCCTTCAATTCAAGTTAAATTCTCAACTTACAAATAATATCCACTGCTTAATTCCTGAGACCATTTCCAACCTGATCTCTACTCAGAAGACTGATGAATATTAACAGGTTTCCTTGAGCTTTAAGTTGCTGGTAAGCTTGGTAAAAGGAGAACCTGGCAGAGATGGGAGAGGATTGGATTTGCTGCATTTATTGCACCAACTTCATCCTATAAGGTGATCTTTATGTGCCCCTATCAGAATTTTTCAGTCCATTCAGATGTTCTTAGTCTGGTTCTTAAACCCATGGTAATGTACTGTCCTTTGTGGTTTCCATATGCGTACATGTACTTTTTCAAATTGTCCCTTTATTAAACCTTCCTGAATTTATCTATTTTGCTGCTAGAACCCTGATTGATACACATCTTTTCTAAGAAGTCTCGTCCCATAACTCCCATTCATTTTCAGATGATGGTATATATTTTTATTGTATTATGGTGCCTTTAAAATATGCTCACAATTAGTCAAAAAGAAAAGGATAAATGTGGGTGGCATCATTTATATGTGGGCTATCAAGAAACCAAACAAAAGGACAAGAAAACATTAAAACAGGCAAGTAGAAAACTGTTATAGGAGTGAAACAGGGCAAAATCAGGGGAGGGAAGAGGACAGGAAACAGGGTAATGGTTCACAGGTGATATGGTGATGGAAGAACTTCAGGTTATCCAATGATGTAAGTTGAATATGTACAACCAATAACATCCAAAAAATAAAATACACTCACAAGCTCTTTGATACTCCTCTAATCAAAGAATAAAGCCTAACTTCCCTTTTCTCTGCTCTCTAGAAAGTAGCACAAGTGTCAAATGACTTCTGTGTCATACACAAAGACAGTCTTTTGCTTTCTATTGACAAACAAACTGTAGGTAGAGACTTACAAGGAACTGATACTTTCTTCAATAGTCATGCAAATAAATGAAACAGGTATTCCAGCTACATCAAATGTTTAAATGACTGCAACTATAACATCTTTTTTATATTTTTACTGAAATAGCATTACATAATTAAGGTATGCACCACTGAGAATCAACATAATAGATACAACACTAAGTTCAATACTCTTCTTTATCAAACCATTGCCTCTTTTTCCCAATTTATCTGTTTTCTCTACCTACCCATATGAATTCCTAGCCCATGATACCGACAATATCACACCACAATTTTGTCTCTTGGACCATGGACTAAGTTTCTAAAATTAAATTGCTAAGTTGTGCTCAATATCCTAGTCCTAACTGTGCAAAGCTTTTACCACCGGTCCTGTAATGTGTAGAGATAGTACTTTCATAGTCTCTTCATTTTCCTATTATATTTACATTAGTTAAGATTTAGAAGAGCATTGATATGTCCTTTGTCTTTCTCAACTGTAATTCATAGGGCGACTCTATGATCTCATTCTTGTATATTTTATATTCAATTCCATTGAATATGTAGCATAAAACTAAGTGTATAATGTAAACAGCTCATTATATATATCTTTAATAAATGTTTTTTTCCTTGCTCCTTTCTTCCTTCTGTTCCCAACTACTCCACAAGCTTCCAAAATTCATATACCTCATTTGAATTAGAAGATTTTTATATTTCCCTGGGTTTCTCTGCCATCCTCTCTCACAAATTATTATATATTCTGTTTAGATGTTAAACCTTTAGGGATTTTTTTTTAAGTTACATGTTTTAGTTTATAGCAATTTGCTGGTCAGTTGTATCCACTTCCTCTATAACCACTAAAGTAATTATATAGAAAATATTGCTACTGTTTGTTAGACTCAACTTGGATGTAAATGAAGATGACTCTATCCTGATGTTACTGGAGTAGCTCTTGGTAAATAGGAACATATGTATCCTGTCCAAAGTAAATAGATGACTTACTCTCCTACATAACTAGATTTGACAAAAAGAAAACCAGGTTTTCTGGCTCTCTTTACTTTTACCAATAAAAATAGCCTCTGAGAGAGCATTTCTACCATTGACACTCCATTAACTGCCAATATCAACTGGAGCTACACAGTTATAAATATGTAAAGTATGATATATGCAACCTATTTTGCATATTGTGCCTGTGTACCCAGCTGCCTGCTATTTTTATTCAAGTCAAACATGTCTTAATGTGCTTATTTTCTTGTTTTGTTTGAATTCTTTGATGCTGAATGATTAAAAACAGTTTATAAAAATCATCAGATATCCAAATGTTGCTGAAATATATCCCAAATCTAACCTTCCATGTTTGGATATAAATATAGATGCCAAATGGCAATAACACAAAAATGCATTATGAAATCATACCTTAATCATACAGCCAATGTGCACATAAACTCAAGGTTAGAGTATTTATGGTTAAGTTGTGTAGTACCAGAGCAGAATGTAAATTCAAAGATATTTTGGTTGAACTCTTTCATTTCATTTACAAAGCAGTTGAAGGCAAGGAATTTTAGGGAAATTGTCCATGGCCAAATAGTCAATTTAATGAAGAAAATGCACACAGCCAGATTCCTAGTGATTATTGGTTTAGTGTTCTTTTCTACACAATAATTAGAAGTGTTATGTCATCTTGGAGAAGACAGGATGACTTTCTTTTAAGAGTTACTTATTCTCCATGTTCTGGGATTTAATGCTTTGGCTAGATGGATCAACCTTGTTCTTTCTATATTCATGGATAAATTAAGTCCTTAGAGGCAGAGTCTTAGTAAATCAAAGAATTCTAACACTGAGGTAGTCACAACGATAATCTATAATTCAACATTTAGAAATAAAAAATTCTATAGCACAGAAGATTCTAGTCCACAGTATCACCACAGTCAAGTGATATAGAGAATTAGATACATATCACATTATTCATTAACCACAAAAAATTAACACAAATATCAAAGATGTTTTCCTATATAATCATAGACTTTCTCCCTATGCACAGAAGCTAAAAACCCCAAAGCCTAAAGGGACTGGCCATTAAGTTGGTGAAACAGCTGGGTGTAATACCACCAGGAAGTGAACATTCTGGTTAAACAGAAAATAAATGTCCTATTTAAAGAGAGCAGCTGCTATTCATCTATAGTCAGTTGCTACCATCTAGAAATTTGAAACTAATCTCATAAAAATTTGCTATTTTTGGAGTGGATGCAAAACCAATTACAAAATACTTATCTCATTTTTAGACATTTACAACTATTTATGAACATTTATTTTAACTACAACAGAAAACTTTTTTGTTCTGAATTTTCTCCCAGTGTCCTGATTGTACAACCTTTCCTACACAGACTTACAGAGCAAATCAAATTAAAAGCCAGATGTTTGCTTACCTATAATAAATTCAAAATAAAAGCAGTTATGATCATTTAATATCCCTCATGTACTATATCTCCATAAAGTTTCCATTTGGAATAACATTACCAATGAGAATCAGAAACAACATAAATTCACTCTCTTCCCCTACATTTATGTTCAAACCAAAGATGGTCTTACTTTGGTCCAAAAATCTTCCTACACCAATAGTTGAAAATCCTTTTATATTATACATATGGTGGTGTCCAGCTTCACCACAATTCTCCGTGTTTCCTCTTCCTACCAGACCACCAATTCACCTTGATTTGTTTAAAATCTCTTCTACAGATATTTTAACTCTTTTCTATTTCTAACAAGCTTGGTTGGCCTGAAAACAGGCCTAATTTCTTCAAGTGCATTTGAATTTGCAATACATTCTTCTGGTGTTCATTTTATATTTAACTTTGAGTGTATAATTTTCTCTTCCTTATGTCCAAGTTCTCAGGGGACTATTTCAATATGACCCTAATTCTGATTACATTAATACTGACTCATGGAATAGTGTCTTCAAGATCGAAGAGTGATGTGTATTTTCAAGTACTCAACAAAATTAATAGATAACAGTTACTTTCTATCTGAAATATAAAACCAGTTGCTGAACTGGGTGGCATTTAACTAGCTTGTGTTCTTCCTCCTGGATCCTGATGGATGCCTGGATGCCTGCTGCCATCTGTACATCAGTAATCAAGTTCTTTGTATTGTCTTTAATAGGCCATCTTAACACTTGTTAAGATGCATCCAATCACTGCTTTGCTTTCTCCTCATGTTTCTCCTCATGTTTCACTTACAACAGATACACACAGAAGAGAATAAAAGCACTGGACTTTCACAAGAAACAAATCATGTTTCATATGGGATTTCGAGCTGATGGGGTTATGAATGTGGCCCTATTATTTACCAGTACTTTAGAGGTGGTGGCAATGTTGCCTCAATTGCTTAGCATCTCTAGTTGCCATGGGGTCACCTGCTGGACAGCAGTTCCAAGCTTATTGTCCGTGTCTCAAAAGAGAAAGATCAGAAGGGAGGTAATCGCTCAGTTGCTATTTAATAAAGTTCTAAAAATAAATTTACATATGTCCAACTTATATCATCAGTAATCAGTTCTTACCAAAACTTTAGAACTCTAGCCTTCTCCCTTTAATAATTGCCTTGCACACTAATGGGCAGGAAGCCATGGTAGTAAAGAATATTGATTCTAAAATAAGATTGACTTCACAGCTTGTCAAGCTACCTAGAAAAATTGTGCCTCAACGGCCCCATTTGTAAATTAAGAGCCAAATAGGAGTTATGTCATAGATTATTTCTAACTATTAAATGAATTAATACCTGATACTTAGGGTAGCAGCTGGCATATAATAAGCACTATATAAATTTTAATATATTATCAATGCAATTGATCAATGTATGATTGATCATATGAGTGATTAATGTAGTAATTGCTACATTACTATTTCTGTGATTGTAACTTTACAATTTTTTTCCTGATGATTCTGGTTCCATCCTCCCCAGAACTTCATATATTTATCAAGAAGATGCCTCAGTTACTAGTTTGAAAAACATGTTCATCATAATTTTTTTTTATTTCTGCAACAGTACTGCAGTTCAGTTTCCCTAAACTTAAATGCCAGTTGCAGAGTTCCCAGCAGGAAATACCTCTTGATGTCTCCTAGTTCCTAGCCCTCTGCTTCTCTTCTGTATCTTGGGCTATAAAGGATTAACTTCATTAGACATAAATCAAGTTTCAAATGTCAAATAATGTTTTTTAAGAGTTGCAAAGACTATTCAGCAAGCTGATTTAAATTCCATTGCTTCTGGATCAAGCACTCTTCCCAAACTAATGAGACTTCTTTACTACACTGTCATTTTCATTTTGGCGCTGCTTAGGATAAAATAAGTACATATCTGGTCATTAAGAAAAATTTTAGAAATATTTGATTATAGCAAATATCATTGTTACTCTAACATAATATGCTAATCCATTCAATAAATCACATGGGATTCAATACTTTCCATATGTTGTCCAAATTATTGAAAGAATGTATATCTCATAGAAATAACATTTTCAGTTATCCATGCTGTGTAATAAGTCACCTCAAAAATCTAGTGGCTTGGAGTAACACTCATGTTAGTATATCCCATGTTTCCATAAGTTTACTGGAATCAGCTAGATGACTCTTTTAGTCTATAAGAAATTGACAGGATGTGAGTTGTCTGGAGTTTCAACAGCACTGAATATTGAAGATGGCTGATACCCAGAGTGACAAGTGCTACTCACTGTGCACAAGGAGCTTGCCTTGGACAACAGATCAAAGCACCTCAGTCAGAAGCCCCAGAACATTCCACTGGTCACAGGAACAGTCCAGACGTAGAGAAAAGGGCATAACCATCACTATCCATGAAGAATGGCATGCAGTACATAAGTGGATGAATCACAAGGACCATCTTGGAGATAAGCTGCCACCGTAAATGAAAATCTCCCCTCCCTCTATAGAATTGGCAGCAAATGAAATAAGATTTAAGAGAGTAATTCAGAAGACAAAGTAATTTATGACTGTCTAAATGTTACCTAAACAGAATAAAAAGAAAGATAATCTTGGAATTAGAACATTGGAGTTCTAATCTGGGGTTAATAATTTATAAGCTAATAATACCTAGAACAATTCTCCTAAACTGGATAGCTCAGATTATTTTATTAGATGAGACTAAGGAAAAACAGTCAACCTTGAGAAGGAAATGAAAATTACTGATAGTCAATGTGTAAATTTCAAGGAGACACTCATTAATCAGACTTAGATAAACTTGTGTCTTGAAATAGTCCAGTAGGCTCCTGCTGGGCTTCCTAGTATCTGGGATGCCAGATACTAGTAGGCTCCTCCTGGGATGGACTGAGAAACTGGGATGCAATTATTGTACAGACAACAGAGCTAAAGAGTAAATACAGTTCTGGTCGCTTTGCTCCCTTAACCAGAATTCATTCAAAATTAATAAGCATTTCTAATTTTAATTTATTAAGATTAATAATTCAAATTTATTAATCTTAGTCCTATATTACTGCCTATGAAACTTTTTAAAAAATCCCTAACTGTATTGAGCATGCTATTGTAAAATACCCTCTCCCCCTTGGTTAACTCCAATTTATTCTTTAATTCTCATATCAGTCATCACCTCCTGTGAGAAGGCTTCCCAGAGACCCCCCTGAACCCAAGTTAGGTCCACCATCCCTCCTTTGTGTCCCTATAGAGTATCACATTTTTTCACAGTTTATGTGCATAATATTTATCTTAATATTTTTACTGAGTTAACATTGGTTTATAACTTTTTGTTTTAGAGGTACAGAATTCCCTTTGGAGGTAGTGTTAATGTCCTATTTTATTGTTTCTCTACCTTAGTATTCTGCAAATCTAATGAACTACTAAGGTGTAGCACCATGTCACCATCCTCCTTAAAAACAATAAATGATAGAAAATTGGATATAGAAAATAGATGATATATGTATGGGTGGGTAGATGGATGGGTGGATGGATGGATGGTGGGAGGGAGGGCGGACCATATGCCCTTATGTTTCTGCCATCTCCAATATATAAATGTACACACATATTTATACTCTGACCATCTGTCAAGAGATTCTGAAGCAGTGAATATTTTTATAGATCCTAATCCTGTGTCATAGTCGGGGTTTATATTTATTGCTTTAATGTAGAAACTACTGGTACAAAAATCCTAAATTGATCCAAAAGCTGGGCATGAAATCCTATAGTAGAAATACCATGTGTTTCTCCTGGTCTAGATACAGAAACATGGGAAGTAACTAATGTTAAAGTATGCATTATGTGTCATACTCAGTTTCAAACAATCTAAATTTATTTTAAATCATTGTAATAATAATAGCTATCTTTCTATGTCCACTTTTACCAACAAGGAAATTGGGAAGTGATATAAAGAGATTAAGTAATTCTGGTAAGATAACAGAACCTAGCATACAAGGATGTCCATAACAGTACTGGGGCTCTCCCCCTATAGTTTCTTTATACAGATAAGCACGAAATTATACACAGATTGATGGTCAATAAATATCAACCACAACATAGGGACTGCCATGCCTCCTTGGTAATCAGAAAACATACACATGTGTATAAAATGGTTAAATCACATCAACAATTAAAGCAACATGTGGCTATTTAGCTTTAGTGCTAGTACTGGGTCGGTAAGATGGCAGAAAATGGAACATAAGATAATACAGCAGAAAAGGTAATGATTGAGTTGATTAAATGTCTTCTGAGCAGCAGGTGAGACACTTTCAAGAAAACACCTCATATAGTTTCCTTTCCTTCCCTTCAAAACCTAGTAGCAGCATCAACTTCAAGGCATAAAACTTGGGCATATGTCCAGAATGCATGCTTAGAAGATTCCTCCTGGTCTAATGCTATCTTGCAACTATCATTGAAAGTTTTAAGAACATTTATCAATGAACCACACATTTTTGTTTTATACTTAGTCCTGCTAATTATGCAACTGGTCATGTCTAGGTGGCATTGAAAGTCCCTTACTGCACAGCAATATATAAAGGAGACATTTTGTAGTAGGCAGCTGTCAACATGTTTGCAAAATGACAGAGGTGGGTTTAATATCTGTGATAACAAATGAGAAAATAATTGTTAGACTCACAGAAATACAGACAGGGTCTTAGAGGCCCTTGGAACCAGTGTATTAGTCTTAAATCATGGGTGCAACAAGGCTCATATGAAACAGGTTAGGTTACATCAGTAGGTATTGGCTCAGCATGCAAGGCAAAAGATCAATGGTTAACACTAATCGGAGACAATGAGAAAACAGATATGGATGAAAATTACAAGGACAATATCTTAGAAACAGTAAGTAATTACTTTCAGTAATTCTCTAAAATCTTGGGGAAAATAAATGGGTAATAAACATGGGAGGACAGATATTGATCTGTATATCACTTTAACTATATTTATATTTAAGAGAACTTATTACAAAGCCATATATAATTAACTTCATGATACATGTTCAGTCATTCTTAATCATTTTTAATGTTTTTGTAAACTACTGACTTAGAAAAAAATCCTTCCAGCATCAAAAGAAAGTAACTAGAGGCTTATGCTGACATTTGTATTACTCAGAAAGGGCAGACGAGGCAAAAAACATAATACTGGCTGGTCCTATGAAGATTTCTTCCCAGTGAACTGGATGCTCATGACAGTCACTGGTAAATAACAGGTACTAATAAAAAAACATTTGAGTGCCTTATGTGTATTTTCTTCATTCCTTTGTTCCCTTAAGAATTCTATGGGATCAATAATTTTGATTCCCATTATTGGTGAGGAAATTAAGATACAGAAGAACACAGCTATATTCTCCAGTCTTATAGTTAAACCACATTCTAATCAAGAAAAAAAATGGATGAACACAGTAAAGAAAATTTAACTCATCATCAGAGATAAGTACCCTGACCTGTATCTGATTATGAGTCCAGAATGGTTTTCTGACTACTGCTTTATGTTGCATCATTTGTTTTTTCACAGGTGGAAGTTCCTCGAAACAACTCATAATCCTGATACCCCTGAACATCTATGAACCAGTTAACTGCAAAGGTTACTCTTTCCCCTACTACACTGAGCTATTTATATACCACTCCCCAAAAGCTAAAGTTTTAATTGATACCATATGCAAAACTTAATTGAAAAATGGTTCATCACCTATATGTAAAATGTTTACTATAAAACATCTAGAGGAAAAGCATGGTAGTAAAACTGGGTTATAAAAATGTCTCCTTTTATGCTGTTTTAAATTGAAGTAAACATTGGTTTACAATACTGTATATGATTCAAAGGTATAGGTTCACACATCTTCAGATGTATATTGCTACACTATTCCCACCACCAAGACACCCATAGTCCTTCACCATAGTCTACCAGGTGAACTCCCACCTTTTCTCTCCACCCTAAACCTCCACATATGATAATCTCAACACTGCTGTCAGTTTCCTAGGGTTTGTTTTGGTTTGGTTTTGTCTGTTTGTCTTGTTGATTTATGTTCTATATAAATGAAATTACCTTCTTTCTGACTTTCCAGTTCTATCCATGTTGTCCCAAATGGTAAGACTTCAACATTATTTACAGCTGAGTGATATTCCAAATACTTCATCTGTTGTTGGGCACATAGTTTGTTTCCATAACTTGGATACTGTAAACTGTGCTCCAAGTAGCATAACTTTATGGCAGTTTTACTACTAATTGATATAGCTTGTAAATCAATCAAATACCCATCAATTTATAAATGGATAAATTGTAGTACATTCATCCAAATATATACTACTAAACAATAAAAAACACTGACACACAGAAGACCATAGATGAATAACAAAAGCATGAGATTAAATGAAAGAAGCCAGACATAAGACTCCAAACTCAATAGTTCCATTTATTCAGAATTTTTAATTAGCCAGATTATACATGGAAAGCAGATGAGTGATGTGCAAAACTTAATAGAGACAAGTAACTGAAAAGCATCACTTTGGGACAAAAGAAATATTAGATATGATAATTATGGTGACTCATAACCATGCATACTTTTGAAATCTTTGAATTGTACACTTAGATGAATCTCAATTTAGGCAAATTACATGTGAATAAAGCTGACTTCAAAAATTATCAGAAAAATTCTCTTTAGTGAATCTGAAATGATGTGCATTTGTCAAACAGCTACATCATACAGGTTGTAAACCTAAGATTATTTTCACATTTCATTCATCTGTATTTTCTACCAAGGTAATTTTTTGCCCATTTATTTTCTCTAGTACCATTTTATAATCACACAAATTACATAACAAGTATTTTTGATGAAGTTCCTTTGCTTTGAAATACACATGATTTTGTCTAATCAGATACTAAATTTCATAAATGTGAAATGCTGTTCTTGTACTACTGGTGCTTAGTCAGCAAATGTGGGTGGATGAACATGGTGGTTTCCATGTATAGGATTTTGAAGTCATTTCATCCCTTCAGACCATTCACTGCTGGTGATTGTTTATTCAACTGGTCACTGCCCAGATAAACATAGCAAAATCTTAAATGCTTGCAATTCATCTTGATCCACATGTGTGTAAAAATTTGTCTACTAAATTCTTTTGATCCAAAAACTCACATTTCAGATGACAGACAATCTGAAAGCCCAGATGCTCAATTTCTATATCTAATTCATCCATGTCCAGATATATGTATATGCCAACAGATGGACCAACACAGATCTTGAAAACTGATTTTTATAGAATTGATTGAAACCTAATCCTACGTTTCTTCATTCCCTTTTCCAAATGTATCTTTCTAAATTAA
The DNA here is from genome assembly GCA_004024945.1 of Uropsilus gracilis. Lineage (NCBI taxonomy): Eukaryota > Metazoa > Chordata > Mammalia > Eulipotyphla > Talpidae > Uropsilus > Uropsilus gracilis. The sequence goes on along the minus strand of PVHY01006389.1, from coordinate 28,200 downwards.
TAAGTGTAAAAGAGAACATGTCTGAAAGTTCAGCACAGAAGATAGTAAGTGTAAGAAAATATGAAGAAATAGGTGGTTCTTTCTATTGGAAAATGGTCTTTATTACACATTATTTTAGATCAAGCGAAACCACAACATAATCAGTAATGGCTTAAGATGAACTTCTCTGAAAAAGTTCTTTTTCTTTTTTTAATCTTTTTTCTTTCCTTTTTTTTTTTTTTTTGAGACTAGGTCTCACTATATTTGCCCATGGAACCATAGGCTCACGTTGCCCATGGTACCACAGACTCAAGCAATCCCCAACCTCAGCTTCCCAGGTAGCTAGGATTGCAGGCGCACACCACCACACCCAGCTGTTTTTCCAGACTAGGTCTCACTGTGTTGCCCTGGGCAAGACTTGAACCATGATCCCCAGACCCCATCGTGACTCTGTAAGCTGTTGTGTACAAGCATGTGCCACTGTGCCCAGCTCTTTTCCTTTTAAATGCATGACTTCTCTAAGAAGAGACCAGTGGGCCAAGCATCTATCAACAACTTGCAGCAAAAGAGGAGATGGAGTGACCGGAGTATGGAACAGGGAATGGAGTGGTGGTATAAGGGTACATTATTGGTGGGGGGGGCTTACCAAAGGGGAACAACAACTATTCAAATATGACAGATGCATGAAAATAAGAAAATCTAAATTTTTTTAAATAAAACAGCAAAGAAAAATAAATAAATGCATGACTTCTCTAAGAAGCTCCCTAGCACATGACTAACTCCAAGACAGTTCAGCACAACACACACCTAACTGCACAGATGACACAGTCCTTCATTTGAAAGTTTCGCTCATCATCTACGGCCATACCACCCTGAACGCTCCCGATCTCATCTGAAAGTTTCACTCATCACTTTCTCCATATGGAATGCAAGGAGAATAACTAGACATCTCTGGTTATTATTGAGAAAACATTCAAATGGGGCTTTTTAAAAATCAATTAGACTCATGTCATTTCCTAATATAACCAAGTTCGTACTGTTTCAGAAAAGTTAATATCTCAAAGCAAAACATTTTGGCACAGTCAAATATAGAGTACACTTTCAGGCTCTACTCCCTGGATTTCTTCCAGGAGGAAAGTCAATTTGCCTGACCAAAAATGATGAGATGCTGCTAGGAACATAAACATTCTCTAGAAAACACAGTTCCTGTATGGATGAAGTAGAAAAAGTCACCATTGGGAGTGCACAAGGGGAGATATTGGAGCATGCTTCAAGAACATGGATGGACATAGGTAAGCCTCAAAGAGTGAAACCAATAGCAATTTACGATTCATAAATAACAGTAAACCAAATGATTATCTATTATATAGTGAAAATTAGATAGATGAGTTTTACCATGGTCAAGTATTTTATTCCATTTTTCCTCCTTCAGAAAAATTAAAATAACATAAAGAAATATACACAATATGCTAAAGGGTTCTAGCTAACAAATTTTGACATGTCAAGGTATTTGGGTAGAGTACAAATCTATCTTTTCTTTCCACAAACCCCACTAAAAGGAGACTTAAAAACAGAAAATGGAAAAGTAGGAGGTAATGGCATCATTTTCAAATAAATGTGCTAGTGGTAATACTATATTATCTGAAAAACACAATCCTAAAGCAATAGAAGAAAATACCAATAATGAATCTTATTATTCAACTGACACTTCAAAACCCTCAAGAATTGATAGCACCAGTTTATATTGTAAATGATAATAAAGAGAAGAAGAAAGTTTCTATAAAAAAACATCTGTATCCCAGCAACTAAGGAAAACAATCTAGATTGAAATCAGGTAGAAAACTCCAGGAAGTGATTTCTCCAGGAAGATGAAACTGATACAGCACCTGATATATTTTAACTTCTTGAGAGGATATTCTGAAAATTATCACCTCCAGGGAATACATAAAATTGTGCAAGGAAAGTAAAATTATCAAGATTCATTCCATGGTTCAACATTCAGCTGCATTTAACTCTATCAAGAAAACAGGGGAAGGGAAGTTATACAGCAGAGAGTGAGAGTGGTGAGAGCTAATTCTGCAGATACCATGGTGGGAAGTTAATATGTCAAACCAAAATTTCACAAATCAACACATAGCAAAACTTTGTCACTCAGTGACACAGAAATTTGCCCCAAAATATTCTACCAGAAGTGAGAGATAGGAAACTGTCAGTTTGCCCAACTAACCCTGTAAGAACTATTTGTTTCTTTAAATTTGAGATATGTACAACTCTAATTTAAAAGTAAAAAATACAAGCCATTTGTTCTTATGGAAATTAACGACTATACACAAACAAAATTTGCAAGAGAACCAGTTTCCTCATGTGATATGCATATTTGTAACAGGATGACCTTTTCAATGACACCCTACATGGAACTGGAAAATTCACATCTCAAAATATGTATATGAGTGCGACGTTGGTGGTATAGTGTTGCACACAGGTGCTTTCAAAACACGTATATGTGAGAATGACACTCTGCTCAGCAGAACCAAAGGGAATATCATTATACTCCACTGCTTTGAAATAACATATAGAAATTGATCATAGGTAGCTTTTTCCAAATTATATTTGTTACAAGAATTTTCAAGAAAACAGTCTATTTAAAATAACCCAATACTAAGGAAACAACTTGGGAGAAGAAACCCTATACTATCAAAACACTAGCAAGGTTGTAAAATAATGGTACTTTAATAACAGTTGAAAAATCTCACCTATCTGATATTTTTTCCACCACACATTTTTCTTGGAGTAAAGATATAAGTGGATGTCTGCAGTGGGCCACTATTTGACTAGTGTTTATTTTTATTTTTATTTATTTATTTATTTATTTATTTTTTTGCTTTTCTATGATGCTGCTGGGCCATTGGTACAGGCCTTTTCCCAAAGAGTACTTTCCAGTCTCTCTAAATGATGACAAAGCATTCAAGCGAGTGGGAGAATAGCATCTATCCTACCAGAAAGGCAATCAGGGGTATTAAACTGTTTTTAAGTTCAGGGTGTTTGTACTTTCATATGCTGATCTCAGATATTATTGATGCTTATTTCAGCAATACTCTCCCCACTATTCTCTCCATAACTTTCACGTGGATGTGGTAGCCCTCACTGAATGCTGTCTTTCCTATGTGTTGAGAATGACAGGTTGCTGTCTTAAGACCGAGACCTAGAGTCATAAATCATACCTATGCTCTGTGGATATTCTCCAGAATGCTACCTGTTGATGATTGATGTCAAAGATGTATGTGAGTAGTCTTAAATAAATCCCATTGTGAAACATGAGTCAAATCAATATTTATAAATTAACTACATAGTACTTTAAATATTTATTATAAATTATTTCATATATGTTTAATAAGAGTATACCTGGGAAAAGAAAGATACCTAGAGAACAAGTCAGGGGAGCAAAAATGCAGCCCATGACATTCTTTAAAACTTCCAGGTGATCATCCTAGGTCTGCCACTTACAAGGTATAGTGGACAATGTGATCCCAACAAAATTCTATGATTTGACTTTTTTTCTATAAATTAACTTAATCAAATAACTTTCTATGTATGGCAGAAATAAATCACACCAGTCTGTGGGTGGATAAAGGTAGTTCAATGGCAGTAACCAAAATGGGGAACCTGAGTTTCATGAGTAAGACTGGTCTAGCCCCCTTGGAAAACAGTATGGAGAGTTCTCAAAAGAGAACATGTGGATCTGCCATATAACCCAGTGATTCCACCCCTAGGTATCTGCTTAAAGAACACAAAACTAATTCAAAAGAAAACTTTCACTTGCATTTACATTGCAGCACTGTCTACAATAGCTAGGATATGAAAACAGAAAGGGGCCAGGTTGGAAAATTGTTCCATACCTCTATTATGGGAACAATGATGTAAACTGATACTAACTCAAAAAAATAAATAAATAAATAAGCATATTACTCTGTCAGGGTCATTATAATGAAATAACATTGATTGGGTGAGTTAAATGGCAAAAGTTTATTTTTGCATAGTTTTGAAGGATGGAAGTCCAAGGAGATAACAGAAACACTTTCCTCTGAGGTCTTTCCTGGGTGTGTAAATGATTAACCTCCTACTGACTCTGCACATCCCTCTGTGCACGCATGTCCCTGGGTTTGTTTTTGTGTTTCCAAATCTCCTTATGAATATACCAATTGTATTAAGGGTCACCCTAATTTAGGAACATTTTAATATCTCCTCAAAGGTCCTATTTCCAAATAGTCATGTTCTGAGGTATCAAAGTCTGTTAGGATTTCAGGGAATGTTAGTCTGTAGCGTGTAGTTCAACTGCTATAGATATAGCAGATGACTTGTTTGTGCCAGTGAATGTTTTGACTTCCAATTAATATTTTGGTACCAAATTCTCTTACTATTAAATAATTTCTATTTACTTTTTGATATTATCACATATATTTTGTTTCAGTTTTGCACACTTTGTATCTGACAACTGAGAGCTTCCTGCTGTATGGTATTTATATAGTTATTTACAGCTGCAACAAACTGAACAATCTGGTGCCAGCAGTCCCTAGATTTCACTACATTACAAAGTCATTTTGCATCTCAGAAAATATTCAGCAGAAGTACACAATGAGCATTCCAGTGATTGAATTCAACTACCAAATATATTTTAATTCACTCCCACCTATATTCCCATTGCCATGATTCCATTTTAGGTATTCATTAATTTAATCCTTAATGATTCCATTAAGTTCTTTAACACATTTTCTTAACTCAGGGTCTACTAAACCTATGCACTAATTTTCTTTTATCCAACAGCATATGAACCCTGCTATAGCAATGCTATCATATTACTCCCCACCAACTGTTTCATTTTCTCAAAAATATTCACAGTCAATTTCAAAATAAAATATAGACTCTATACATTTAAAGTACTCTGTTATAGACTGCATGTTTGTGTAGCCTCAAAATTCATATGTTGAAACCATATGCCCAATGTAATAGTATTTGGAGACAGAGAATTTGGGAGATAATTTGGTCATGAGGGTGGAACTTTCATAATAAAATCAGTGCTCAATGGAGAGTATTCTTTTCATTCTACTCTCTGGTATATGAGGATACAATTAGATCACAATCATTTCAAGCCATGAAATAGACACCAGGTCATTATTTCCATTTCCATTAATGTTACCCTTATCTATGAACTTATGACATCTTGCTTACATTCTAATAACAGTATCTAAAGTAAAATGATGAGCCATCTGCCGAACACAAACCACAATGATCAGCACACAGCAGAACCTTAATAAATTTAGTTCCCCTCTATTACACTGCTGGTGGGAGTGCAAACTGGTCCAGCCACTATGGAAGACTGTGTGGAGGACCCTCAAACAATTGAAAGTGGACCTACCATTTGACCCAGCAATCCCACTACTGGGAATCTACCCAGAGGACATGAAAACATTAATTCAAAAGGACACCTGTACATGCATGTTCATTGCAGCTCTGTTTACAATTGCCAAGATTTGGAAACAAACCAAATACCCCAAAATAGATGATTGGCTAAAAAAATGTGGTACATATACATGATGGAATACTATGCATCAATCAAGGAGGATAAACACATGTCATTCGCAGCAACATGGATGGAACTAGAAAGACTCATAGCAGAAATAAGTCAAAAAGAAAGAGTAATACAGGATGGTCTCACTTATATGATGGATATAGGGAAAAACAAACAGAATACACAATAATGACCTAATATAATATAAATATAAATGCACATATATATGCAATTTTTTTAATTTTAATTAAATTTTAAAAATAAATAAATATAGTTCCCTTTCTTTCTCATCAAAATTTATTTCCTTGGTTTTCAACCAGCTCTGATAAATGTATCTTATACACTCAACAAATTTCTTTTACATATTTCACTCCCTCATTTCAATCTCACTTTCTTTAAATTGAGATAACATTGCATTATGAGTTTCAGGATTTCATTTAAAATCAACATACATATATAGTACATTAAGTTTACTTTCAGTCTAACCTCTAGATAACTCTCCCAGTTTGTAGTAAATTAAACATCTATAGAGACAGAATATATAAACTTGTTGAGTCTACTTAGTATTCCCCAAGTGGTCCTTGATATTTGCATCTATTCAATTTACCTGCTATTTACTAATATATGTAACTTCCGTAAAAGTATATCTTAATATGATACCAGAGCTGGGGCAGGATGCTAGGGAGGGGGTGGGGGGAGGGAGAAATTGGGAAGGGAGGAACACAAGAAGGTGGAGATGAAGGTTCATGAGTGACAAGGAAGAACCCCAGGGAATACAGTGATGAGATAGATACACACACACACACACACACACACACACATATGTAAACAACAAAATGATTAATTGAAAAAAAGTATATCTTAAACCCCATGCTCTCTGACTACTTTAGTCTCTGATATTCTTTGCTGAATTATTTTGGCATTTATAGAAACTAACAATCATTAAAATCTTAAAGGCTGTTTGAACTCCCATCTATTTATAAAACCAAGCTGACATACATAAGAGGCCATCAACATCATCTGTTGTTGGCATGCTGAATTGGCATTCTTTTCTCTGGCCAATAGCATAGTTGATAGCAATGATATTTACTTCTATGAAATTTTATAAATGGAGTTCCTTCTGTAACATGAACTTCATTCCCTACATTATAAACATTTTTTCTTAATTCACTAGCATAGTAAATCTCAGTGTCTATTGATAATAAAAAATAAAGTACTTCCCCCTTATAGAAATATTTTTTGTATGCTGTATCTTTCAAGCACCATGAGCTCCACTGAGATATTCAATTAATACTGAAGGAAAAAAGCTTCTTTTTTTTTTTTACTGTTTTTGGCAGTATTAGAGTTTCACAAATAAGGATAGTAATACAAAGCTGTCATTTCTCAAAGGAAAATTTTTGCATCTTTAAAACCTATTCAATCTGCATGATTTGTATAATTATTTGTGAAAGACAAAGAGAGTTACAAGCTGAAAATCTGAGAGATATCATGACCAGGTGAGTTTTACAAGTGGAGTTTGAAACATTTTGATGATCCTACATAAATCATAAATTTATGATTTAAAATACAATATCTACTTCTAGTTCAAAGCAAACAGTAAGTTGTCAATTAAGCTGACTTGGAATACTCAGAACAAATTTATTAAAGGAGAGAATTACAATATTTTAGCAGAAATACTGCAAAGAAGACACTTATCTCTAAAAATTTTTATACTAAATTCCTTCCTACATACAGTCCATGTTCTATAATCCCCAAATACCTTCATACAAAACAAATGCTAAATTAAGATTATTATGTGTAAGGAAGTAGATAAGGAAAAGAAGTTTTCAAAGAACTTGACAAAAAATTAAAATGGAAATTGGATATAGATATATAAGTTGTCACCAAAATGCTGATAATTTGTATACACACACATACACACACACACACTTTACCAGAAATCCATATTTTAAATAGCATTATCATATAGCCTATAAGAAGACTTTTCAGTCAGATACAATCCAGAAGTTCAGCAACTTTTTTACTTTGTCACTGTGTCTCTAAAACCCAGCCATCTTTTCTTTTAAATAGTGGTAGCAAATACTCATTCATTTCTTTCCCTTAACAGGTTGCTGTGAAGAAAAAATTTGAAGTGTTAAGTGTAATTTGATATTTTGAAGAACTTGCACATATAAGCACAAGGTGTTCAACTATAAGTGACTGTGAATTTGTTATGCCATTTTCCCCCAAGCTACTAATTGCTCGTATAGTTAAACAAAGCTGCTTAAAGAGATAGCAAACTTTTCTGCTTTATTGAACAATTTCAGACTCAAACTGAACCAGGCTGATACATTCTGGATGTTAATGGTATATTTTAACATATTTTATATAACAAAATCAAGAGTCCATTATTTCCCAATTTGGATTTGAAAATAACTGCTGGAACAGGGATCCTGGGTAGCTGGAAGACATGAGTGTTGTATTGGCTAGAATAGAAAACTACTAATTAGTTGTATGAGCCAAACAGATTCAACTTGTACAGCTAATCACCACTGAATCCATTCTTTAGTATTCATCAGTATGGCGGTATCAAACTGTCTTAACTAAATATAAATGGTATGTTTTTTGTGCAGTGTCTTTGTGTCTATAGATGGGGTGGGGAGGTTTAAATTTTTCATTTGAAGGCAAAGGGGAACATTTCACTGTTGTTTATGGTGATGGTGATGGTGATGGTGGAGTGTTAATGAAGACATGCTTTTCTGTATTTGAATTAATTAGCTTTAAACCTCTGTAAAAGAAAAGCTTGCGCAAAGACAAAGTTCTGTTCATAAAAGATGTTCTGAGACTCTCTATTTCCATATAGCAAGAATTTGAGGTTCAGTTGACATTTGAAAAACAGAAATAGAAAGCCTTTTTACCTAGAAGTCACCAATCTCAGAGGTAATGGTGAAAAACCATACTTGTGAAAAATACACATGAACATATGAGAAGTCTTCTTCTAGAGCACATGTGAGGCCACCATATGCTGGAGATAGCAAAATGATGCTATGAAGGACAGTGACCAATGTGGGGGACAGGTCATTGCCAGTAGGTTCTTACCCATGAGCACAATTACAACATCACTCAACTGCACTCAAAGTTCAATAATAACAGGGCTTACTTAACAAATAAAAGATGGGGAAAGTGTTTCTGAGGACACAAGTGGCCACCTATCTTGCTTGAGATCATGTCCACATGTCCAGAAGTCCCAAAAGAAGACTTCTCATGGAAGATGAGGTGACACTGCAGCAGCCCATAGCAGTAGCCTGAAGGTAGGGTGGAGTGTTGGACCAGACAGTGATGAACTCAACAGTACAGGAAGAGATGCCAGATAACCAAAGGCAATATCCAGATCTATAAGATGCTGGACCAAGCCTGACAGTGTTCCTTGCAGACAGTGTTAGAGGCAGAGCCAGAGGGAGGTGCATTGGCCAAGTCTTTGCAAAGGAAGACAGAGGTATGGAGGTTTAAAAGTCTCAAAGACTACAAAGGTCTGATGAATCCCACAGAGGTCAACCACTTGATCAATCACTCTCTTTAGAGGCTGGAGGCAGAATTTCTTCTTCCAAGGAGGTCCAATGAATGCTTACTATTAAAATACCAGCTGTCTGCTTCATTGAAGGTGGTCCAATGAATCCTTCTCTCTTCAGAGGCTGACTATACCACTGCCTGAAGCTGATTCTTGCTCTTTTATTCCCCCTTCAGGATTCCCCATCCTATAAATGTGATTGAACCATTTTCAATCCTAAACAGCTGACTGGACCATTTTACACTAACCAGTTCCTTTTCCATTTTCAACCTGAATAACTAGTGAAGTGATCTTATATTTGATTGTTCTATGTAGTTCATACCTGATTGGTTCATTTTAGAATCCTAGGGGCAGATATAAAAGGGGGGAAAGTCCAGTTTGGTCTGCATGCTTGTGGGCCTACTGGCTCCAGAGAGCCATGGCTAGAACCAGCCTTGATATGGGGCTGAGGAAGGAGAAATGAGCACAGATGAGCACCAGAGTGCCAAAAAGGTTTCTTGCTCTCTGGGGCCTAGAGGAAGCCAGTAACAATATGTGACCTTGCCAGGGTATTTGAGAATAGACCGAGGACTGTCAAAATGTTTTGAGGTATTGAAATCATTAAGATTTCGATGTTATTGTCAATGGTACTCCATAAGTTCTCACAGAATAGTGAAACCAGTTGTGTATATTCAACCCATTTACACAGCCAAACTGCATCTATTACAATGTATCTTCTCATATTTGTCCAGGCAGCAAACCATTTCAAGAATGAACTACACACACACACACACACACACACACACACACACACACATCCTTAGCTGTAAACTGACTTTCACTGAAGTGAATTTTTCTGTCTTACAACCTTACTTAGACCACCCAAATATGAAAATGATGCACAATCATAGTTATTGTAGATACTGAGTATTTTGTATTAACAGGTCCTCTTCACAAATAATCAATGTGCAATTAGCCCATATGAGACAAGAGACAATATAAAAGGTGATCAGTGTTAAATAATGTTGAATTGTAGAAGATCCTACTTTAACAGACTTTGTAATTATTTATGACCACACAGTAAAGGTCTTCATATGTTTGTTGAATTCCCCAAGCATAAAAGCTAAGAATGCCAACAATTCACCATTCAGCAATTCCTAAGGCTTGTACATGTGGCCTAGGCTCTGTTAATCAGACTTCATGATACTGTATTTCCACTGAAAAGATGATACAAAAAAAAAGATACAAAGAAGTAAAGACCAGAGAATATTATCTTGTGTCAAAAATAACTGCGGCAAGTTCAAGTCCCCTGTTCAGCACTGATTGGGTTGCAGCCACTGGTACTCTATTTCTTGGCAGTAGAAGTTACATATTATTAACTGCTTTTCCTGGCTGTGTAAGTCTATACCAGTTTTCCAACTCTTTGAACATCTGTGAATTTCCCAGCATGCTTTTATGAAATTCCTTTTCTGTCACTTGCAAAAAAGGACTCTGATTAGTAAAATTGGGAGTTAGGAAAATTCTCAGTGGTTTTAAAATTTTAAACTGTTATTATCTTTTAAGCTGGACATAGTCTTTAATAAAGCAAATTAGCTTTCCTGGTCTCTACTAAGATTTCTGCAAAATGCCTCATCAAACTTCTGACCAGTCTATCTGAAACACACCCATCCAACTCTACCTCTTCAGGTTCAGCTGGATTTTTCTTGATGTCATTTATCTGACCTCATCATTTTGCTTATTATCATATTCCCTGGAGTATATAAGACCCAAGAGAGCATGGAACAGGTATAAGACACAGTTTTCTATGAAGGCTTTCACAGAAGTTTTTTTTCTTTTTTGACACTTTACAATTAGGGCTTGTAGAAAGAGCAATTACATAGCATACAGAATGGCCAGCTATTTGTATCAGGCACTCAAGTAGCTATTATAATTCATAATTTCTTTAAAAACCAACATCAGATGTAATATGGGAAGTTAAGCATTATGGGAGCAATTTAACATAATCAAAGAATCAGAAAATTTAATGATGATGCACTGATGGTATACTTAATGATCATATATGGACTTAATATATTTTTGTAAAGGACAACGTAAATGATTACCTTTCTCCTCTATTATTCTAGTGTCATATTTAATATATGTACATAATTCAAAGTGCTATTAAGCTGAATTACTAAACCAAAACATCACTCTTAGCATCTTCGGTTAAAGGTTTTTAGGTTATGGTTATTTTACCTGCTAAAGGATAATAGTGAACCAATACTTTCAGTGAAGAGAAGGTTCTGTTCAATGTAATCGTTGGTTAGGGTAGTGTTTTGCAATTCCACATCCTGATTACTAGATTTGCTTCTTGCATAACTGTAGCACCCCTTATGTTTTTCCTGAAGAACCCACATGTACATTGAAAATTTTCAAATTGCAAACTTTATAATGTAATCACAAGAAAGGTTGACATGTTCTCACTTCTAACCCAGAGCCAGGCTCCACGGGGTCATAATCCTAAGCCACTGTTGCCACTGCCAACTAAATGCTTTGAAACAATTTAGGTAAAGCAATGTGATGCTTTCTTTTGACTTCCATCCAAAGTTTATTGTGAGAGAAGCAGCTACAGTGCTGGAAAGAGCACTTGTTGAGGTGAAAAAGATCTCAGTTGGAATTCCAGCTCTTCCACACACTCCCATACTTCATTGTGATCATAACCTCAGTTTTCTCATTCAAAAAAAATGTAGGGCAGTTTCTTATTCTGAAGTCTTTTGGTTTTTCAAAGGCTAGAGAGTAGATAAGATGTTTGCTTTAAAAACCATAGTTGTTCTGGCTAGAGGATTAGAGCAGGTTCTGAATACCTGTCCCTAAATTTGGCCATTCAGAGGTCCTTGAACTTCAGTCAATGGGCGCAATCATGTTGATCAAACATAGAATTCTGGAAGGCAGACAAAAAGAGAACATTGTGATGTTTTATTCTTGCAGTGGATGCTCTCCTGTGTCTTGAATAAACAATAATATGGTAGACAAAATGGAGAAAGAAGGTACTGCTGTCCTAGCAAAGTTTCTGTAAGCTCTAGAACACTTGGGACACAAAATAAGCTCCCTGTGCTTTCTAATTTCCTTCCCAAGTGCAAGTATGACTGCCTGTAGCTTGCTCTCTTGTCACTCGCCAATCAGAAAGAGGTGGACAGCAACAGTAGCAAAACTGCCACTTTCTCATTGACCTGAATTGAAGATGGCAGCTGAAAAATCAAGTATTTGTGTTTCTCATAAAAAGTTAGTAGATACAAAAGCTTTTGCCTTTCCTCAGGCAAAAACCTAAAGTATGCATCAACTGGGTGATAAATAGATACAAAGATCTCATAAACCTTTTATAGGTTTCAAATATCCATGTCTGCAGGCAGGTTATAGCATCAAATATCCAAGCGGTAGCCAGAGTAGGAATTACAAATCATTTTTTAAAGTAACATAACAGTCCTCAAAGCTATCAAATAGGACTTCAAATAAACCAAAGCTGGTTTTTTACTGACATCATAGAAATAAACGCTTCTGCCATATATTGTGACTCCTTGCAAAGCCATCTCTAAGAACTGTATTAAGGGGGAGCAGGAAGCCTTTTGGCTTTTCCTTCCTGTGGAGCAGTGATGTGTAAACATAGCTACACACTGGAATTACCTGGAGATTTACTAAAAAAAAAAAAAAAAAAAAAAAAAAAAAAAAAAAAAAAAAAAAAAAAAAAAAAAAAAAAAAAAAAAAAAAAAAAAAAAAAAAAAAAAAAAAAACCAACCTAGTGCTGTGTTCCACTCCCATAGAACCTGATATAACAGGTGCAGGTGATGGCCAAGCCTCCGTATTTCAGAACTCTTGGAGTGAGTTCATTCTGTAGCCAGGACAGAGACTCTTTGCTTATTGAGGCTGCCAGCGAAGGGGCCTCTAGGTCCTTTTTGTGATTGTTAGTTTGGGTGCGGGATACCTATTTACTAAGAAATTGGGCTGAGGTGGCAATTCATTCTGTTCAGAGCACAAAATCACATTCAGCTGTTAATAGCTTTTTCACTGCACTGACCTACTCTGGATTTAAACCAGCAGTGACCTTCGCTTTCCATTGCTTGTAATTAAGGTTGTCTGCCACCACCATAATCCAGTTTGGGCTTGATTAATTCTCATAATTACCAAATGCATTTTTGCAGCTGTAGAGAAAGAAGGTATAAGCCACTGAAATGAGATAGAGCTATGATGGCAAAGAATAAATAACAATAACGTTTAGCACTTATTTCATGTTTAATCATTATTTTTTATGCTCTTGACATTCATTAACTACTTATTCCATATGATGTCCTGGGGAAGTAATGTAGAATTATTATTTGCATTTTATGTCAGTCAGTGGAGCAGAAAAGTATTTTTCCAGGTCTTAGGAGTTGTAATTTTAAAATCCTTTGGTGCATGATTAAGCTTGCAGCTTCCATTTAAAGAAAAGAGGAATATCAGGGTTGTGGGTGGTGACTCAAAGACAGTGAAACTTGAACTGATCTCAATAAATAACCTCTATCAAAGTGGACAAATTAATGATGCATTTTATTACCAGCTCATCATTATGGCCTGCTTTCACTTGCAGGTCCACTAATAATTTCCAAAGGATTTTAAAGTTCCCACGTCCAGGGTAAAAAGCCAGAATCTTTTCACCTAAACTATAACTCAGGTTAATACTCAAAAGAACTGATAATATTCTAAGTTTTGGGCCTTGAAGATAATCAGAAAATTTATGACATTTCTCCCTTCTAATTCAACATTTCAAAATTATCCACTATTCACATACAACCACAAAAGACTGCAAATGCAATATATTTATTCCTAATTTAGTGCTTCCCATACCTAATACTTCACTAAATGTATTTAAATACTGTAACACATTTACCCACAAATTGACTACCAGATGGTGTTTATCCTTTTCATGTTATGGATAATAAAAATAAAGACCAGGAGGTGACAGAGGATATTCCTTGCTATGTTCCTGAGAGAAACAACAGTTAATCAGAGGGACACTATTGTGAATGCCTTGTGGCTTGGGGTGAAGCTGAAACCCACATCGACACAGAAACCCACGTCGGACACAGAAAGTTGATAGAGGCTGTACAGAGGAGATACAGAGGAGAGCCATGCTTCATTGAACAGGAGCTGGGGAAAGAAATACCTGGGGCTATTGTCTAGAGCAGCAGGTTACTGCTGGCTTGAGAGGATGGGGGGTTAAAGGATGAGAACAACATGGAGGCACAAACCACTGAATAAAGAAAATTACATTTGGAGGAGCTGGTTGTTCCACAGAGGCTGAAAAGTAAAGTGAACAGAGAAGGTGCTCTAGACTGCACTCCCCCCCTCCTCCATCCATCCATAACTTCCCCTGAATGCATGAAATGCACTGAGAGGATACAAATGGGCAACTCCCTTTTCTCTCTTTCTAAGTATTCCCCCAGAAAATTCCCTCCATCACAGTGATCCATCCTGTGTCTACAACTTGGTCTCTCTCATCCCAAAGTTGTTCACTTGACAAGCTCTTCTGTTAGACCTCAGAAGCTGGCCAAGTCCAACCACTAAGCCTAGAAAGGAACCATCTTGCAATTGCTCTTTATCTCTGGTTCCCAGTTAATTAGTGTCTATCTAACATTTTGTTTTGTTTTGTTTTTCCTTTGCCATTTTTAGTCCAGTTTCTAGAACAACAGTTTCCCTATCTTCTCAAATTCTCCCATCCAACAGATGATTGCCGATGATTCTCTATCCCCAAACATGGCCTTCATGGTGCAATTTTCCAATGTAAAAACCTTCCATAATCAAAAGCCTTCCATGGATCCTCATAAACTGTAAATCTTCATATCTGGCTTTCAGGGAATCTAATTTCCTCACATTATTAACTGGATTTCTATCTCCAATTTAATTTAATTTCAGCTTTAACATCTCATAAATCATCCATAAATGTATTCTATCATTAGATCTAATAATTAGTGAATTTCTAATTATTAATCTTAATAATTAGTTATTAATCTTCTATCTCAAAATTAACTAATTGTGGGTAGTAGGAAGTATTGTTCAATAAATGATCATGGGTAATTCAGAGTTCTATGGAAATGAGCAAGTAGGATCAGCTGTTTCTACTTCCAATAAAAGAGGCAGCTCAACATCTCTACTTTACCCCAAGGTTTCCAGGTGTGGTACAGAAGGCATTCTCAGGATTTGTCAAATAAGTCTGACTAAGACAAAAGTGATTTGGTGCCCAAACTCAGATTCTGCCCTTTACAGGTTATTCTCAAAGTTGTTGTATAAAGAGAGCAACATGAGGTGGGTATACTCTTCTACCAAGCAGTGTCAGTGCACACAGCAGTTCCCAATTCAAATGTGCCTCTGAACAGGGTATTAAAGAGTGTTGGCATCAGCAACTATTTTATTGGAGATAGGGGCATGATCTCTCTCAACAATTCAGAGCATCATGTAGTTAATAGTTGAAAACTAAATTAAAACAGAAAGGTGAATTCTCAATTTATAAGGAAGTACACTGTCTGCAGTTATTGATGGAACTTCACACAGATGTCAGCTTCTGAATGATAGCAGACTTACTTTCCATCAAGTTCAAGGGTACAATTTCCAATTCAGAGAGACCAAAAAAAAAAAAAGTGAAGAGAGTACTCTGAATAGAGAACAAAAAAGGCAAAAGAATAAGGAAATGGAATTTCTAATTACCTTAAACCTAAAACTCAAAGAATCTGACATGAGATAGAGACAGAAAGATTTCAGATTACATTGAAGTGAATGAGGCAGAAAAGTTGATACTGAGATGAGAAATGGTCTACATACTCATGACATATAATGAATCTCACAAAGGATAATGAAAGGTGATATAGGAATAAAAAAAAGAACAGCGATAATAGGAAGCATACTTATTCAGGGCAAACTATGCATCAGACAGGGTATAAATACTTTATATGGCATTTTTCATTTAATCTTTAAACCTATGTGATAGATGCTTTTTTGGGGGGAGAGGGCAACTTAGATTCCATGAGTTCAAAATTGCTAAATATAAGTTAGTTAATCAAAAAAAAAAAAAAGATTGAAGGAAGAGGACCTGATTCATCATTTACTCATGATCACAGAGAAAGCAAACAGGAGAGGCAGAATTCAAACCCAATTCCTTTGGTCAAATGTCAGGTCAAATGCTTCTTAACAAAACATGAACACATTAACTTAATGGGGTCTCTAAATTTAATGGGTCTGTAATTACCACCTCAGAAATATATTTTTCCCCTATACTACAGATACCCACTAGGAGTTGTCCCTGATCCTCTAGTTGCAAGTTAATAGATAAAAAGATTTGACACAGGAGGCAGCATTGCCACAGCCCTTCACCCCTGGTTAATTAGGAGCAAGCACACAGACAGAAGGATAGTTAGGGTTTTGCAAAGACATAAGATTCAACTGCTAAAAGTTATAGAACACCCTGTTGTGAAGATGGGCTGTGACATGGACAGCATGGAGAGGGCAGAAGTGTGAAGTTCATGGAACTTGCACTAATCCAGTATCACAGTAGTATTGATATCAAGATACTTTCCCCCTGAACCATGAATAGAGAAAGCAGAAATTGAAAGTTGGAGGACATCTGAATATTAGTTTTATTTAATGAATCTAGTCAGACAGAAAGACTACACCTTAATAAATATTTAAATAAAACTTGCTCTTGGGTCACTAAAAGCTATGGAGAATTTTAAAATACATGAATATAATCTGTCCTCAAGCAGCTGATAGCTAGGGAGACAACTTATGGCACATATACTGAGCTACATAGTGTAAAGTCCTAACAATCTGATGAGTTTTGTGAATCCATTTAATCCCCTGGTGCCTAATATCATATTTTGTGTACACATATCTGACCAGTCTAATAATGTTTGTTGGGCACACTAAACTGAGTAGGCATTTTGGCTTCCCAAAAAAGACTCTAACATCATGTCAACATACAAGTTTCTTTTCTTTTTAAAGTTGTTTTGAAATTGCCACAAAGAACATTTTAAGTAACATTTCAATCAATTTAATAATTATTCTAAAATAATTTGATCACTAATATAGGATCACAATTCATCTTTATCAACCCCACACATCTTAATTTCTCAATCAGCTCACTTCCTTTTTACAGTCTTTAAATTAGGATTGCAATATTTGATAGACAAAATGATAGTCACACACTGGAAATATACTTACAAATTCTTCTTACAAATAAGAAAGAAATCAAAATTTACATCTCAGATGGACAAAAGAGGTTTTGGCTGCTTGGGTTTCAATAGGTCGCTGTGATTTATTTTCAGTTATGGACATTTAACCAAGGACATAATTTTATGAATCTCTCTGGAAGAAAGTAGATTTAGCCAAGAATTGAAACTAAGATATAAATTTTTATGGATCCATAGGGTCAAATTCCCAAAGAAGCAGGCTAGTAGGCAGGCTTCACATTATAGGAGCAGTGCAATGCTGAAAACAGACAAACTGCAAGCCATAAAATTATTAACTGTAAGGGAAACACACTAAGTTACTAATAGGTTCCCATTTACTAGGTGCCTGCTCAATGCCAGATACTGTGTTAATTGCTTTGCACTGTGTTTAGCACATAGCAGGCTCTTAATAAGTATTGGTTGATTTAACATCTTATTTTCAATCTTTACAGAAATCCCACCTGTAGTTTTTATTAGCTCTATATTTCCATGTGAGAAAATCAGGCCAAGTAGCTGATTAATGGTGGCTAAGCACTTTCAATACTGATACATCCCTCACCTGGCAAGAAATCTGATGATTCTGCATTGAATATAATTTATTAAGAGTTGGCTTTGTTTTTTTATCATTTGAATGTCCTTAAACTGGGCTTTTGAAAGACTATTGTAAATTGCAAGCACATAAAAAATACAAATGCATCGTTTGTATGCATAACCAAGTGATTTAAAATGCAGGAACTTGACCTTCCATTGTAGATTTGCATTTACACAATCTGAGGTGCTTTGAATGAGAACAGTAAGACATCAAAAATATTGCTTAATAATTACTACCAGCACACACACAATTATAAACAACATATAATTGAATTTCCATTTGAATTAACTTTTAATTGTGGAATATATGCTATATAGATTAGATATAAGGAAGAGGAGGAAGAGGAAGAAGTGAAGGAGAGACAAACACTTTAAAAAGGCTTCATTGAAAGGAAAAGTGAATTTGAACACAAGTGATATTAGGTCTCTATAGTCTTTTCTGCTAATTTTTGATAAAATAAATTGCTAGTAGTGAGCAATTATACTAAGTTAGGGGGGGGTGTCTTATTATGGCTTAGAATATTGTATGTGATCCTCAGGCACACAATCACACCTCCAGACCACATGTCACCAGACAACACCCACAACTAAAACACCTACAGTACTTCATCAGAATTCCTTGTGCCCTCCTTATTTTTTTTTCCCTTAATCCTCTTGTAACTTCAACTCCATGGTCAGATTCCTAGGGTTTGTTAGAGGTTTGGTTTTGTGACTCTTTTGTTTGTTTCTTTATCTTCCATACATAAGTGAAACCATTGACCCAATATTTGTCCCCTTCTGACTTATTTCATTTAGCTTCATCCTTTCCAGATTCATATTATTGCAAATAGCTAAATATAGCTATTCTTATAGATGAGTAGAATCCCATTGTATACATATACCACATTTCTTTAATTCATTCATCTGCCCTTAGGTTATTCACACAACCTGGTTTGTTGATAACAGTTTTATTGCAAATAAACTTGTCATGCTGCCCGGGCATGGTGGCACATGCCTGTATGTGGTAGCCTAGGAAGCCAAGGCTGGGTCAGGGATCCCAGTTCAAGTCCTGCCAGGGGCACATAGAGAGACCTAGTCCAAAAAAAAAATAGCTGTTTGTGGGGTGCACGCCTGTAATCCCAGCTACCTGGAATGCCGAGGCTGGGGATTGCTTGAGTCTGTGGTACCCCGGGCAATGAGAGCCTGCAGTTCCACGGGCAAAAATAGCAAGACCTAGTTTCAAAAAATACAAACAAAAAAACAAAACAAAACAAAAAAAACTTGACATGCTTACCTCCTTTTTGTTATTATTATACATATATTGTTCTACATTCCTGCTAAATCATATCACCAATTCTAATTAGCTTTATTGGTGGAAAATCATTATTCATATTTTCATATTAGTGATAGAAAAATCAAAATAGGTAAAATTTGTGACTGACCAATATCTTGAATCAAATGAGAAAAACAAACATAAGATAACAGAAACTGAAACAGGGTAAAAAGAGACTTTCTGTCTTTACTTAACTGTTTACCCCTATCTGCTTGCTTCTTTCTCCAAAGCAGGCTACAAGCAGTTCCTTTACAATTACCTTTAACCTTAACTGGATACACTTATCTGCCTGCTTCTCTCTACAAAGCAGGCTACACACTCTTCATTAGCATTTTCACTGATCACCTTTACCATTGATATGCAAAAGCCAGCCAGCTGCTCTCTGCTTTCAGCTCCCAAAACTGCAGAAAAGAAAAACTTTAATACACAGTTTAAACTTTCCACTCGTGGGTTCTTACCACCATCCCCAGCCTTCTCAACCAAAATACCAAACTAATGTAAGACTGTTAGTGCAGTGCAGACTAATTTATTTTTAACAAAGTGATTTCTAGTTATCCTAATAATTACAAAAGAAACATGTAAGACTCAGAATACAACATTGTCCAAAACCTTTCTCAGTGTTGTCCAAAGTTCTTTCCCAGATTGCCCCAAAATCCTCAGTCTCTCAGTCCTGATCATCTCACCAATGTCCAGAGTCCATCTCCAGACGCTTGAAGACATGTTCCTTTGACTGCTCCTCCTTGTCTTTCATGCTGTCTTCTCCTTGTCACCTTCAGGTGACAAGGAACTCCACTGTGCCAAACCAGCAAAGTTTACTTTTTTCTCAGGCCTAACTTTTGCACGGCCTCTTTCAGACACAAATCAAACTCAGCAAAGCAAACTCCAACACAGAGTTCAAATCTGCAAACTCCTTAACTGCTTTCAGCACACATGCTGCCAGCCTGGGCCAGCCGAGGGTTGAAGGCCCTCGGTGGCCACATGGCCAAGCTCACATGGCTCACATCTTTACAAGATGGCCGATTCCCATTTCTCCTCCACTGAACCTCTCTCTCTATCCAGTCTCCATATTCGAATCTGCATCCTATCCTTCTCTTTGTTTTCACACCCTTTATATACCCTGATTTCCCGCCTTCCAGGAAATCTGTTTCACCTAGACTATTTTACTTCTTTTTTCCCCCTGCATCCCCCTGAAGGGAAATTTCAGCTAAGGTCATTTTCCCATTTTAACATTACCTGTCCTTGAAATCTGCAATCTTAAACAGGAGACAATGGGGGGGGGGGGAGGCGCACACCCTATCAAAACTACTTGGTCAACATCCAGAATGTTTATCCTGAAACTAAAATAATAATGTTACTGATGACTTTTTTTAATGTACTTTCATAACTAAACTGGCAATTACATAGCAAATACATAAGATTATTTCAAATATAAAAAAATCATGCATACATTCTATCACTATAGCAGTTTAAAGTTATTTTCAAGCTAAACAGAGACAAATCAAATGTTAATCATATTATTAGACTAACTATAATAGAATTTATTTACCAATAATTAAGATAGAAAAATGTGTATCAATGGAATCTATTTCTATACTCCCTCTGCATTATTTGTGGAGGATGGATTGACTTTAATAAAGTAAATATTACTAATATACTAGCCCTCAGAAATAAGGATGAAGAAGTTGTAGACATTCTTTTAGAAATTTGACCTTGCTTATTTGAAAGATTCATTAAGTGTCATGGCCATGCCAATACAAATGATGGATACTTTAAAATGTTATGGAAACACACAGCAGAGCCCTGCACTGAAAGCAACAAGGGCTTAAAATAAAATCTGACCCATGCAGAGTTCATGAGATTTAGAGGACAGTAAGGAACTCAAGTGGAAAGAGGGCATTTAGAAAGTCAGTCACTTCTCCTACATTTATTACCCGTGGAACCTTAGGCAAGTTATTTCATTTCCAAAGGCTCAATAATTTCCTCATTGGTAAAATGAGTCTAATAATAGCAAACTTAAAGAGTTATGAGAAAAAGAGTTATGTTGAAAGGCATGTTGATTGCATTCATTGCACCACTAAGCCTTCAGAATGAGAGCAGACTACAGCATAAATTCTTTAATATTTTTTACTTATCTGTTTTCACAAGAAACGTACTCCATTTTCCTGCCACACCATTCCTTGCTTCCTTTTGTCCCTTTCCTATCTACTCCCTCTTAATCTCAGAATTCTCAATGTTTACTGATGTCCAAAAGTTTTTAAAAAGTGTTTTGCTTTGCCAATTTGTTATGTAAAAAGTCAATATTTGTTTTTGTAGTCTTGTTTTGCTGTATATAGTTTTTTTCAAATATCCTCTATTTTGTTGAAAATGGCAGCATTTTTTCTTTTATAAATTATTATTATTGATTACACACACATATATGTGTATATATATGTATTTATATATATATTTTTTTTACATAGTGGTATACCCCCTAAGTTCTCCCACCATCGTGTCACCCATGAACTGTCTCCTGATCCCTTGTGCTCATTCCTCCTGACTAACTTTTCCCTCCCTCACTTTTCCTCCCTTGCTGTATGCTTTAATTCTGTTGTCAGTGTGTTGATTTTAACTTTTTCTTGTCCTTTTATTTCCCTTCCCTACATCCCAGACCATCTGGTATTTATCTTTTCTTTCTGGCTTATTTCTTCTAATATGATTCCTTCTGGCTCCTTCCATGTTGCCACAAAAAACTTTCATCTTTTTGGTTGCTGAATAATATTCCATTGTGTAAATATACCACAATTTTCTGATCCATTTGTCTCTTGGGGGAATTTGAGTTATCTCTATAGGCTGGCTGTTGTAAATAGTGCTACAACAAACATACATGTACAGTTTCCTTTTGAATTAGTGTTTGTATATCCTTGGGGTAAGTCCCAGAAATGGAATTGCTGGATGAATAATAGCTCCATTTTTAGTAGTTTGAGGGTCTTCCACAAAGCTTTACATACTGACCAGACCAGTTGCATTCCCATCAGCAGTGTAGAAGTGTTCCCTTTTCTGCTCAACCTCATAAGCACTTGTTGTTGCCCATTTTTTTTTAATATGGGTAATTCTTACTGGTATGAGGTAATATCTCAGTGTGGTTTTGATTTGCATTTCCCTGATCATAAGCATTGTTCATATGTCTGTTGACCAGAAAATGGCTGCATTTCCTCCTTCCTTATTTTTTTTTAAATGTGTATTACAACAAAAACAAAAGGCAGGCTTCTAAACACCAAAGAGCAAATTTCAACAAATTCCATATAATGCATGTCTCAGAGTAGAATCCAAAAAAAGTCTTTGCAAAATTTGCAATAAAAAAGATAACACCATCCTTATATATTTGTTTTTTTTATTATCAATTAAATCAACATGAAAATAAACATCTAAAAAATATAAATTTGTTATCTCGAATACTTTCCCAATCATGGAAATAGAACCACTCCCACAATATTGAGTGAAAAGAACATGGTAAAATATTCTGTTTGGTTTCTCCTAACTGAAAATAGGTTTCATTACTTAGCCATAAGAATAATTAGGCAACCACCTGCCACCTGCAGGGAAAAGAAAATGAAGGATAATATCAAGTACCTCTCAACTCTAACTCTGCAAAAAAAAAAAATCATTTCCTCTGTATATCAGTGGATGCAATTTCACTAATTCACACAAAATTATTAATTTCTTATGTTTTACAAATTGAGATATATCACTTTTTAAAGGTTGATCTGCTCATCTTTGACGATCATATATTCTCTGTGACCACTCTTTTCTTTTCAATAAAATCCCTACCTCTATCTGAAAATATAAACATGGGACTGTGGAAATGACTTCACAAACGATTGTGGAAATTAGAACAAAGTTGGATGTACATATTCGCTACTACAACAAATATTCTGCCTTAGGCTAGTCAGTTAATTTTTTATTTGTATTAATTTTAATTCAAATTTTGCAAATATCCAAGAAATAATTGACTAAAATGTAAATATGTGGAAAGATACTCTCTCTGCAAATGTAAATTTATTCTGCTTCCAAAGTAAGAGACAAAAGGTCTCTCTGCAAGCAGTATTTTGTCTAATAAGAAACCAAGAACAAGCATGAAAGAACACTAGGGGAAAGGAAAATTCCAAAGAATTTTGAGCTCTTTTTCTATCTAAACATAATGAAAATATCCAGTTAATGGCTTGAAATATCTGCTTAAGATAAATTTTCTATGCATTCATCAAAAAAGCAAAGTCAAGAAGGATAAACAGAAACATCTAGACTTAACTACCATTCACTGTGCATTTATGACAGCAGTCATGCAGAAGACTATATCGATTTTACTATCTAAACTTTTCAACAATAAGTAGGCAAATATTCAAATCTCCACTTTACAGATGGAAAACTTCAAATATTAGAAGATTGAGCTCCTTACATTTTGAAAGATCCAGAATGCAAAAGCAACTTTGCTTTACTTTAGTACTGTACTGCAGGACTATAATCCAGTACTGTAATGACTTCTTGATGAGCAAAAACGGTAATATAGGAATATTCGGGTTCAAAAATGAATACATATCAGGATCACTTAGCAAATTGTTAATAGAGATTGATGAGCTCCACTTCCAAAGTTTTTGATTTAATAGGTGCATCTCGAATATTGGTAATTCTATTCTCTCCCCAGGAGATACCACTTACTGTTTCACACTGATGACTTCCAGAATGTAAAGATCAGGCAGCAATTTTTTTTAAATGCCACAAAACAAAAGTTCAGGACCAGATGGCTTCACAAGTTAGTTCTGCCAAATTTTCAAAGATGAATTGATTCCTATCATACACAAACTCTTTTTAAAAAATTGAAGGTAATGAATACTTTCAAAAAAAGTTTCATATGGTTAATACATTAATACCACCAGAACCAAAGACAACAAAAAGGAAACTATAGACCAATCTCCCTAATAAGAACAGTTGCAAAAATCCTCAAAATCTTAGCAAACTGAATTCAACAATGTATGATCGAGTGGAACTTATACCAGGAATACAAAGATGGTTTAACATCCAAAAATCAGTAAGTGAATTCACCATATTAACAAAAAGGTAAATAAAGAACACACAATTATTAATACATGCTGAGAAAATATTTGATAAGATTCAGCATCCACTTGTGATGAAAATTCTTAAAGAGCTGGGAATAAATGGAACATATCTTAATGTAATAAAAGCCACATATAACAAACTAATATCATTCTTCATGGTGAAAGACTAAAATGATTTCCACTAAAAACTGATATGCAACAGGATATTCACTCTTACCACTACAACTCAATATATTACTAGAAGTCCTAGCTAGAGCGAGTGTGCAAGAGAAAGCTATAAAACAAATACAAATTGGGGAAAAAAACTATCATTATTTGTAGATGATATGCAACTACTAACAAAGATCTCACGGGGGGAAAACAATTTAATCAAAAACCCAATTCAGCAAAGTGGCAGATTATAAAATCAACACACACAAAATCAGTTGCCTTCTTACATTCAAATGAGCTAAAAGAAAAAGAAATTAAGGAAGCCATCCCATTCACAATGTAACTAAAAAAAATGTCACAATGTCACTAAGGTACCTGGGAAATTTACCAGAGGAGGTAAAAGACCTACTCAAGGAAAACTATAAAAATCTTTCTAAAAGTAGAAAAAGACATTCTCTGTTCAAGGATAGGAAGACTCAACATTGCCCATTTTGCCGAAAGCAATTTACAAGATTCAGTGAAATCCCTATGACACTCTTCAAAGAAATGGAATAAACATTAATGAAAACTATATGGACCCACAATAGTCACCAAATAACTAAAGTTCTTCTGTCAAAAAAGGGGAAGAATGGGAGTATCACACAGACTTCACACTATAAATCCACAATGATTAAAACAACACAGTACTGGAACAAAAACAGACACACCAACCAGTGGAAATTTTAGAAATGTGAGCCCAGAAATTAAACCATATATTTATGTGCAGCTATCTATGATAAAGGAGTGAATTATACACACTGGAAAAAAGAAAACCTCTTCCAAAAAGTGGTGTTGGTGGGCACTGGGGTCCTTCCACTTGTTTTTCTGCAGTGGGAGGGGCCTAGGTGCTGGCTTGGGAAGCTCCAGCCAGTTTGTCCTGGGGGGGAAGGTGTGCCCTGATAGCCACGTGCCCGCAGCTGCCAGCTGGCCTCTGGCTGGCAGTTGCACCCATTGCACACCTACCAAGCACCCTAAGCCATCAAGCTGACTGGTAAAAGGGCCTCTGGGGCTGGACTGGGAGACCTGACTTGACCAGTGCACAGGCAAGATAAGATCCACACAGGGTCAGGGAAGTGGGGGGGGGGGTCTTGCCATTTCACACTCACTCCACTTAGTCCTCAGGAGGGATAAGAAGGAAAAAAAACTGCAAACAGCGACATAGAAGGACTATCATAAAACAATGGACTGGAGAGACAACCATGGTGAAGACCTAAGCACTAAAGTGTACCTACAAACTCGTCAGAAATGGATGAACCAAGACCCCATTTTGGGATATGCCACTCAAGAAAACAAGGAGCCCCTCCCCACACCATGGGAGAGGAGGTCCACAGAGTTGGGGAATTGACTCTACAGCAAATCTGCAAATGAAGAGAGTAGAGATGATCCACAAAGGCCATTGGTAGATGCCTACCCTCTCTGAGAAACCTCATTACAGAAAATGACTGGGCCCAAGACCCTCCCCCAAGCCAGAAGTCAGAGCTGCAGGGTGAAGAGGCAAAGGATATACTGGGAGAATAGACTGGTACGGGCAGCCAGCGATGAGAAGACATGGTTAAATGGTTGAATGAGCATGGACAGGCTGCCTAATGCAAAGTTAAGACTACAATCCTTCACGCAGAGAATGCTGTGTACCAGGAACACAGTCCCTCACCTGTCAAATAGACACAACCACAGAAAAGGAAGAGAGACCAATGGACAGATGTAAATCATGAAATGATGAGAGAGAAGTCTGAGTGAATGGACAGGCCATGGAGGGGGGGGGGTCCCAGCAACTATTTATCTATCTAAGAAATTTTTTTTTTAATGAATAATAAGAAAAAGTGGTGCTGGAAAAACTGAAATGCCACATGCAAAAGAATGAAACTAAACAACTGTCTCACACCAGACACAAAAATCAACTCAAAATGGATTAAGAAAAACTTGTATGTAAGACAAAAAACTATATAATATATAGAAGAAAACATAGGAAACACATTTCATGACAAATACATCAGAAACATTTTTGAGGACTCATCTCAAGAAGCAAGGAGAAAAAATGTGACTATAAACAACTAAGATTACCCACCTGGGGCCCGTAGCGAGACCTAGTTCCAAAAAATAGCTGGGTGTGGTGGTGCACGCCTGTAATTCCAGCTACCTGGTAAGCTGAAGCTGGGGATTGCTTGAGTCTGTGGTACCCTGGGCAACGAGAGCCTGCGGTTCCACAGGCAAAAATAGCAAGACCTAGTCTCAAAAAAAAAAAAAAAAGATTATTTCAAACTAAAATGCTTCTATACAGTAAACGAGATAGTAACCAAAACAAAGAGACACCCTATTGAATGGGAAAAAATATTTATACACCATACATCTGATAAAGAATGATACTGAAGATTTACAAAGAGCTCTTAAAATTGAACAAAAACAACCCAATCAAAAAAATGGCAAAAGAGCTAAATAAGTCTATTTCTCCAAAGAAGATACGTGGATATATAGCCAACAGACATATAAAAAACTGTTTGTGATAACTTATCATGAGGGAAAAGAAGATCAGAACCCCTCACACCTGTGAGAACAACATAAAAACAAACAAGTGCTGGCTGGGATATGGAGAAAATGGAACACTCTTACACTGTTGATGGAAATGTAGACTAGTTTTGTTAATATAGTTCCTATAAAAAGATGTGTAGTGGTTCTTCAAAACACTAAAAATAAGTGTACCATATGATCTAGCAATTCCCAGGTGTCTTCCCAAAGAACACAAGAACAATAACTCAAAAGGAAATCTGAACTCCTATGCTTGTTGCAACACTGTTTACAACAACCAAGATATGGAAACAAACTAAATGCTCCAAAACAGGTAGATGGATCAACAAGATGTAATACATATATATATATCACATGTGTATATGTCTACTGTGGAATACTATTCAGCAATAAGAAAAATAAACTCATGCCATTTGTGGCAATAGATGAAGCGGAAAAAGGATTATGCAAAGCAAAATAAGTGAGGAGAATAATAAATACTGAATGATTTCATTCATATGTGGAATGTCAAAAAATAAGAAATAAAAAACAAAAGCTGACTCTACAGATCTGAGACATTCAGGAGGGGAGGGATAGTGAGAGGTGGAGTGGGAAGGGTGAAAATAGGAAGACATCATTGTGGACAACAACTAAGACTTCCAGAAGTGAGATGTAGGAGTGGGAGCAAAGGAGTAGGTAGTTATTGGAGTTTTGGTGGTAAGTGTGGTGAAATGATATTCATGCTACTTGTATTTGTAGAGATGTATACCTATACCCCTAAAACATATATTGTGACATAAATCAATATTATCTCAAAAAATATAACTTTACAAATAATTAATTAAAAAATAATCGGGCACGGTGGCGTGTGCCTGTAAGTGGCAGCCTAAGAAGCCATGGCCAGGACCAGGGATCATGGTTTGAGTCCCGCCTGGTGCAACTTAGCAAGACCTAGCTCCAAAAAATAGCTGGGCATGGTGGCAAACACCTATATTCCCAGCTGCCTGGGAAGCTGAGGCTGGTGATTGCTTGATGTCTGTGGTACCCCGGGCAATGTAAGCCTGCGGTTCCCCAGGCAAAAATAGCTAAACCCAGTCATGGATGGATGGATGGATGGATGGATGGATGGATGGATGGATGGATGGATGGATGGATGGATGGATGGATGGATGGATGGATGGATGGATGGAGGGATGGATGGATGGAGGGAGGGA